>JBBPQR010000144.1:0-17010 GCA_038092615.1 Boletus sphaerocystis | reverse complement strand
TGTGGAAGTGTCCGACGAATTAGCAGGCTTGAAAGCCGAAGCGGAAATGTAAACGGAGAGGGAGACGATCATATCTGCCCCTGAGTAAAGGACAGGCGGGCAATCAACCATGGTACTGCCCCAGAAGCTGATCAGACCTTGATGAATGCATGAATACAGACATAAAAAAACGGTTTGATAGTAACAAAATTACCCATGTCTAACAACTTTGACACCCATGTAGCGATATCTTGCGGTAGTCGACCAAATTCTTTTAATTGGGTCACACAGCCTGCTGCCATTCTACAACGAAATACGTACCGAACCCCCCTTTATTTGTAAGTCGAACGATTGTATCCGTCTTCCGTTTTACGTTTTTGACTGGCTGAGACTTTAGCATTGCCTTGAGGGTGAGTTGCTTCTTCTTTCCCTTGACTGAAGCTGCGGCACTGGTGTCGTCAGGACTGTCCCTCTCGATCTTGACCTCCTCCCCTGGTTTAATATAACCTTTTCCCTTGACCGTGCTCCAAGCGTTGGGGACTAAGAAACTACCCAGGTAAGTATTGTCTGATTTGACAGCAGCTTTAGGCTGTGTGGACAATGAAAGGCGCCTTTTCTTGGTTGGAGGCGGGGATGATCGGATAATGATCCGAGGAGGAGAGGAATCCCTCGAAATCATAGAGGACACGCTACTGACACGCGACACGCGTGGAACCTTGATAGAGGATAGCTCGAGGTCGCTTCCGGGGTCATTGGTTGCGCCCTTCGCTAGGGGAGCCATCGGAAGAATAGACCTTCGAGGAACTTCGAAAGTTGGAATAGTCTCGTCGTCGCTATCAGGAAAAAAGAGTCGTTTTTCACGGACTGGTTGAGACGCGATCGAAACAGCTTCCGGCTCGGCAGATCTTGGAAAGTCAGCATTGATATCTTCCGAATGCTGGGCTTGTGCTGCGGGTTCATTGGAAGCATCCAAATCATCCGGGTCTGTAAAAAATAGTCCACCGTCGCTCATGGCAGAATTCGTATAACTTCGAGAGGGGGGTTGTTTAAAGCGCGAAGTTTTGGGAGTGACTGCTACGCGTCGCGATTAAGAATCACGGACAACCGCGTTATTTTGGTTTGTTAGGTTCCAAGGCCCTTGATCAACATGTGTAAACAACCGATATTGACTCATGTGTGCCATGGACTCTTTGCTGGAAAACATCGTACGTTAATTACGCTTGCCTCCTGTGACTTGCAATGCTGGCAATTCGTCTGCGCGCGCGACTCTTAGTCCACCCTTCCCATGGCCAAAAGACCAGCGTCAGATTGGTTTGCAGCCCTTCCAACCTTCCGCAACCACCTGCATTCGATTTCCTAGCTCCTGAACACGAAAAGGAAGCACGCACTTGGCTGACTAGTTTTCGAGCCGCAGCGACTGTCCCGAAACATCTGGTCGAACTGTCTTTTTCCCGTAGTTCCGGTCCTGGTGGTCAAGTTGAGTACCCGGTTGCACCATGAAAAGTCCAAGCACTGGGGCTGACGAGTCCCGTAAAGAATGTCAACAAACTGTCCACCAAAGTAACTGCTCGGTGTCGTGTCGATGCTCCATGGATACCACTCTGGGCTCGAGCGAGTTTGATGCAAAGTGTGCGTTGTGTTCGTTACCTTGCTACGACGACCTTGCCGATGGCCAGTCTTTTCAGCCGTACTACGCGAAGTCGACACGCTCTCTCCTGATGACGTCCAGTGCCTCCCGCTCTCAGGCGCTCAATGTAGACGACGTTCTTGCAAAGGTTGGTGTTGGTTTGGGATTCCAACTCTCGTTCCATTTTAAAACCTTTTCCCTATTCAGCTACATGCCTTGATAGCACAGACAGCAGCGAGCCTAATTACAAAAAGTCCGACTCAAGAACAACAGAAACGCGTGGCTACCTTGCAAAGGGCGGATGATAAGCGCAGAAGACTGCAGAAAGACAGACGGAGTGCCGCGAAAAAAAGCAGGTCCAACAAAGATTGGGACTGACCTGAGGGACCTTTTCCCTTTGACTACCTCCAACGTTTTCCTTCAAAGGTAAACACCTGTATCCTGGACATGTATGTCGGGATTGGATCATGCTGATTCCCTGATAGACGGTCGCGAAGTTCGTCCGGACGAACGCCTGCAACCAGTGAGTGAGCTTGGCGCTCAGGTGGCAACTCAAATTTCTTATCTTGAACTTTACTAGCGTCCATGCAACCTGTCTCTTGTCAACTTGTCAGTTCCATTGATGATACCATACAAGTCTGGATCCGTAGTAGACAATTCTACACGGATTACGTCTACATTATCTCCGGTGTGACAATAATCTCTTCTACAAGTGATCGGAAATATTGATTTCACTTCCGAAGACATATACCACGCATTCGAATAGCTTACAACAATAAATTCCTCACAAACAAGTAATCGTCGAGATCCCGATTCGAATTAAGTTCTGACAACATACATCAAGCTCCCGACCAGCACACGACGCGAAATAACTCACTATCAATCTACCCAGGCTCTTGCGCTCTGGAACAAATTGAACCACGGACCTACACCATTCCAAGCGTCGGAGAATGCTGGTGGATACCAGCTATTACTCTCCAGCGTCGTCGCCCGCTCAGGGTGAGGCATCAATGCAAGCACCCTTCCATCCGGCGTTTGCACTCCAGCAATACCATCAATGCTTCCGTTGGGGCTCATTGGGTATACTTCGGTTGGCAATCCGACGGAGTCCACATATTGTGTGGCGACAAGGCCAGCAGTCCGCAAAGCGTGAAGCTGAGTGTCACCCTTCGCGAACGATACCCGACCCTCTCCGTGCGCGACCGGGACGGGGAGTTTAGACCCGACCATGTTGCGGAGGAAAGCAGAACGCCGTGTAGCGTCGCTTTCCGAAATTTGAACCACGCAGACCCGCGCTTCGAATCGCTCGCTGGCATTCTGCTTAAAATCGGGCCAATCCCCCGCTCCAGGTATAAGCTCTCGGAGATGGCTGAGGAACTGGCATCCATTACACACACCAAGTGTGAATGTGCCATCGTCCTCGAAGAATTTCCTGAATTGTTCCTTCGCGAGTTCATTAAGACGAACTGAATGCGCCCAACCTTTTCCGGCGCCGAGGACATCACCGTAAGAGAAACCGCCACAAGCGGCAAGCCCACGGAAGTCTGTCAAAGAGAGTTTTCCACTAAGGAGGTCTGTCATGTGTACGTCCACAGCATCGAAGCCGGCCGCGGAAAACGCCCAAGCCATTTCGACATGGCCATTAACACCTTGCTCTCGCAGAATGGCGACTTTGGGGCGGTACGTCAGATCACGGGTAGGGGATGGGTTGTATGCGAAGGCCAGTTCGTAATATATGCCTTTGTAATTTGGGTCGTCAATGAGGTTGAATTCTTGTTTCGCTGCCGTAGGATTATCGCGAAGACTCTGCATCTTGAACGACGTCTCCGACCAGATTTCCTGAAGACGTCCTCGTGTCTGCGAGAATAGTGTGCTAGAGTTTTTGCGGATCACAAAAGCCTGGTTGGTAGGATCTTCATTCACGCTACCGATCTCGAAGATCGAAGAGAGGGGGAAACCTGCGTTGGCGAATGTGGACTTCAACTCGTCAACTGCATTCTTGCGCACTTGAAGGACAGCACCAAGCTCCTCATTGAACAACGTCGCAACAGCATCTCCAGAGGAACACAATGGATCAAGTGTAATTTCCGCGCCGACCCGGCCCGCGAAGGTCATCTCGACGAGAGTAGCAAACAAACCACCGTCAGAACGATCATGATATGCAAGGACAGAGTCCGATTTTCTGGCCATCTGGCAGCCGCTGAAAAACGCTTTGAGCAAGGCAGGGTCAACAACATCGGGTGCCTCCGATCCAAGTTCCTTGAAAACTTGTGCGAGTGCCGATCCCCCCATGCGCTTCATCCCTCTCGCTAGGTCGAAAAACACAAGTACAGTCGGTTCGCCAACATCCGTGCGGAGTTGTGGGGTCCAAGTTGCGGAAATGTCATCCACGGGTGCGAATGCAGTCACAATGAGCGACAAAGGTGCACTAACTTCTCGTTGTTCGTCCCCCTGTTTCCACTTCATTGACATGGACATTGAATCCTTGCCGACAGGCACACCAACTCCGAGCGCGGGGCAAAGCTCCAGACCTGCAGCCGTAACAGCCTCGTACAGCCCTGCGCCTTCTCCCTCCTTTGATGCAGCGCACATCCAGTTAGCGCTTAGCTTGACAAGGGAGATGTCCGTGATAGATGCTGCAACGATGTTGGTCAAAGACTCGGCGATTGCCATTCGCGCTGATGCGGCGGGGCTGAGGAGAGCGACAGGAGTTCTCTCGCCCATGGCCATGGCTTCTCCGGCGAGAACATCAAAACCAAAGGAAGAGCGGGTCACGGCAACGTCAGCGACGGGGACTTGCCAAGGGCCCACCATTTGGTCGCGTGTAACGAGACCAGTGATGGACCTATCTCCGATAGTGATGAGGAAGGACTTCGAACCAACGGATGGAAGGCGAAGTGTACGGTCGACTGCGGCCGAGATAGGGTCGGTGATATTGGGGAGGTACGTAGACAGGGTCGTGTCAAAGCTGTTGAATGCAATCTTCCGCCTATTGTCCTTCCGGGACATACGGGGTGGCTTGCCAAAAAGGGTGGACATTTTCAGATTAATGACACCCTGGCCAAGGAGGCGGTCTGTGACAATTAGCACTTCCTCCTTCGTAGCGTGGCCAACGACGGAGAACGGGCACCGTTCTCGTTTCGCAATCGCCTCGAATTCACTAGCCATCTCCGCGGAGACGGCAAGTACGTATCGCTCCTGACTCTCATTGCACCAGATCTCCATCGGCGACATGGAGTTATCCGCAACGAGAACGTCTCGTATCTCAAATGTTGCTCCCAGCCCGGAATCATGCACCAATTCGGGTAAGGCGTTGGAGAGCCCGCCGGCCCCGACATCGTGGATACTCTGGATTGGGTTCCCGTCCCCAAGCCCTATACACGCATCAATAACCTGCTGACATCGTCTCTGCATCTCTGCATTCTCTCGTTGTACAGACGCGAAATCGAGCTCCGCTGAGCTAGCACCGGAGACCTGGCTAGACGCGGCTCCGCCTCCTAGACCAATCAGCATTCCCGGGCCACCCAACACAATGATTTGAGCGCCAGGCTCAATAATGGATTTCTTCGCGAAACTCGGGAGTACGTTTCCATAACCGCCAGCAATCATGATGGGTTTGTGGTACCCCCTGATTTCCTTCGCCCCATCTTCCGAGGCAGGCACGGACTCCGAGAACGTGCGGAAATACCCGGCAAGGGCAGGTCGTCCAAACTCGTTGTTGAACGCACTCGCGCCAAGTGGTCCATCAATCATGATTTCCAGGGCCGATGCGACATGGGAGGGCCGACCAAAGTCAGTTTCCCATGGTTGCTCATAGCCCGGAATACAGAGATTAGACACAGTAAAACCAGCCAAGCCAGCCTTGGGCTTAGATCCTCGGCCCACGGACCCTTCATCGCGGATTTCCCCGCCGGAACCTGTTGCCGCTCCTGGATATGGAGAAACTGCGGTAGGGTGATTATGGGTCTCAACTTTGATGAGAATAGGGTGATGCTCGAATTTTTGCGAGGTATAGACTTTTGTGTCGGATCCCTGGGCCCAGAGCCCAAATATAGGTATGATTGAACCTCCGAGGACAGCAGCATTGTCAGAGTAGGCAGAGATAGCTTTGTTGATACACTTCTCCTCGGTATTCCTAATCATTTGGAACAATGATTTATCGCGGGGAATATCATCAATGGTCCAGGAGGCATTGAAAATCTTGTGCCTGCAGTGCTCTGAGTTAACCTGAGCGAACATGAAAAGCTCTGCATCGGTGGGGTTGCGGTTGATAGGAGAGAGACCAGCAACGAAAGCGTCGATTAAATAATCAATTTCGTCGGATGCGAGGGCAAGACCCAGTGCCTTGTTTGCTGCCGAGAGACGTTCTCTAGCGGCGGCGGCATCCACTGCTTCATCGGCTTGGTTTGTCAACTCGACCGTCCGCAAAGGGCTATGATCTTGATGTTTGAATATTACGTCCTCGTGAGGCAGAGAGAGTTGGATGGTTTGCGTCATGCGGTCATGGAGCAGATGTGCAATTTGGGAGATCACCATGTTGTCTAGCGTCTTGCCCCTATTCAGATGAAAAGCATATGCGATACCACGCTCGACTCTTTCGACATGCTCTCCCAGGTTGCAGATGGCTGCGATATCTGTTGCTTTACTGCTCCAAGGAGATATAGAGCCTGCTCTCGGGATCACGTAGGCGATATTTTGTTCGCTCCGGAGGGTGTCTATTGTGTCGGGTAACTGGACATTGTCACCATAGTCGAGAAGCGCAGCAAGTATTTTCCTGTGAGACGATTGACTCCTGCTAAGCTCCTGCTCGAGTGTCTGCGTTCTGCACTTGACGAGATGGATGAATACGGGGTCTACAGAGAAAATGTCGCGATTTATGATCTGGATGTCACGCAACAGGATCTGACGCTTTGTTTCTGTGAGCGCGGATGATCCAAAAAGAACGAGCATGATGATCTACGAAAGAGTTGAAGCGATGGCATTGACTGAAAAGTGACGCTCACCGGCGAGTTTCGTGTGGTCGCGGATGAAGATCATATCGAGGCATTTGACCGAATTTATCGCGTGACAGACGCGACCACTCACATTCACCATGTCCAACCCGGCAACGCCTTCGCGTCGTTCGAAGCGCTACCAGCAACTCGTCACGCCAATACATGCCAGCGCATGGGCAGACAAATCCACGTCCTGGTCGTCCGAACCGTTCTCAGTCAGACCATCCGTCCTACAAGACTACCAGGCCCTTGCGGAGGATGAGACATGGAAGCCCCCATCTGGCATGCAGACCGCGTTTTACCGCTCATTTACCCGCTCAAGGTCGCTACTGCCACCATCCTTCAGAGGCAAGCCGCGGTCCTCGAGATCCGAAGCCAGTACTCGGGAGGCATTCAAGGTCGGGGATACAGTGTGCGTCTCAACGGGCACCACCAAGTATGATAGCATCGGGGTCATCACATCCATGTGGGAGCTCAGGATGGAGGAGTCGGAAGAGATACAGGCCAACATGTTCATTCGGATACATTGGTTTCAGCGGCCAATCGAACTTCCTGGCGTGCGTCCGCGAAGGGAGCACACCGAGGTGAGTCGTCCGGTGACACGTTTTTGGTCCAATTCCAATCACGTCGAAAGAACGAAGTGTACTTCACCCTTGACACGGAAGCGATCTTGCCACCCTCGAATGTCATTCGCCACTGCATCGTAACCGACCAACCCCCCAGGGAAAATTCCGCTCCCTCTAACCATCCATACTCACAAAATTTCCGACAAAATGATATCACGCTGTTCTATTGTCGATTCGCTCTCGACTCCAGGAAGGGGCTTTATTACGATTTTGCTTGGAGTCATCACAAAGAGCGTGCGCTCTCGCAGGTAGACGAAGAACAGACTAGTGGAAGATCGTGGAACGTTCTCGTAGAGTCTCCAAGGCGGAAGACTACCCGGACTCAGAAGCGTCCAAGATTAAGGAAGATCATTGAGGTGGACGAGTCGTCAACGCGAGGGACGGATACTGATTACGAATACCAAGAACCCGTGGAGGATGATGATGACGAACACCCTGTCACAGCTGCCAGTGATGTGGACTCTGAGCCCAACGCTCACAACGAAATCCCTGAAGACGACACCCCAAAGACGCCATCCCGGAAACGCAAGCGCGCGGTCAGTACCCCATCCAAGTCTACACCTCGAAAATCTCGTTCAAACAAGCTGGCCGCACCAACACCTCATTCTAAAGCTGCAATCCGGAAGCGAAATAATCGCAAAGGAGCAGTCGTGTGCGTTCCGCCTCCCGACCTGACACGAGAACATTATAAACAGCTGCAGAAGTTGCCCCAAGACGCGTGGTTGAGAGCCATGCATGTTCTACACGTAGCTGCACGTCCAGACATTCTACCTTGTCGGGGAGAAGAGTACAGCCGTGTTTTGCGTACAGTAGAGGAACTTCTCGAGGAAGGGAGCGGAGGATGTGTTTGTGGGTATTCTAATCCCTGCACTGGAGCTACTCATCGTCGACTCTGTCAGATATCTCGGGAGTCCCCGGAACCGGCAAAACTGCTACTGTACATGCTGTTGTGCGCGAACTGAAGCGCATGGCAGAGAACGGGGTGCGTCTCGGGCCTTCCATGAGCAGTTGTTTCTCATGACATCTTGCAGGAAACGATCCCATTTACATATGTTGAGATAAATGGGCTGAGAATACCTGAGCCATCGGCAGCCTACAACCTCCTTTGGGAAACGATCTCCGGTCACGACGTCTCCACGGAGGGACATCTCAAGATCAGTTCGAAGGAAGCTCTAAAGCGACTCAGCAACCACTTCAGTGCTGGCGTTCGAGCTGGTCCCGGGGGTCATGCATGGTTGGTAGGGACCCTCGATCAGGGGTGTCAATGACTGATGACCTATGCTTGTTCGCCAGTGTTGTATTAATGGACGAACTTGACCAGCTGGTCACGACAAAGCAAGACGTCGTCTATAACTTTTTCAATTGGCCAACATTAGTTGGATCAAAGCTCGTCGTGCTTGCAGTCGCGAATACGATGGACCTTCCAGAGAGAGTCATGAGCGGACGCGTTCGCAGTCGACTGGGTATGGAACATTGTTGACGATCATCCAACGTGATTTTAATCGTGGGCCAAAGGTATGACCCGAATAAATTTCCAGCCATATGCGACCGGCCAACTCCAGGAAATTGTGCAAGCGCGTCTTCTCGCTGCCAAAGAAAATCTCCCACCACAACACCAACACGATGTTATTACTCCCGACGGTGTCAAGTTTGCGTCCATGAAAGTCTCTTCTATTTCTGGTGATGCTCGCCGCGTGTTGGACATCTGTAGACGTGCCGTCGAACTTGTACATTCAAAAGGAACGACTGCGGGTATGGAAGATGTCATGGAGGTCATCAAGGTGATGCAGAATAGTCCAACGGTTGCGTTCCTGAAGGAATTGAGTCTACACGAGCGGATTATGCTAGCTGCGCTGGTCAAGTGTATGAAGAGGGAGGGCGTGCAAGAAATCAAATGGGGAGAGGTGAGTTTTTTTTAGTCATGTCGGTTTGCGACGTGACGTTTGTGGCATTCAATAGGTTGAGCGCCAGCACTTGATTTATGTGGAAACCCTGGGAGAAGATGTGTCGACACGTGCGCCCATGCTCGGGGAGCTCACCTTTGTCCTGGACTCCCTCCTTGCATCACGGGCAATTCTTATGGAGGATGGGTTTACAGCGGCACGAAAGCCAGTAGGCGAGCGGAAGGTTATCCTTAATTTGGAGCAGGCCGAGGTAGAGAGAGTTCTTGGAGATGTTGGTGGAGCTGTATGGAGTGGTGCGCTGGGTACAGAGGCATAGATGGGAGATGGGCCGCACATTCAAGGTCCCTTACCTGTAACATCCGAACCCGGAAGGAGCGGGGCAGAGAGTCGTTGGAATCACCGGGTAGGTCACCATTAACGAAGATGTCCATTTCACCCGAGATGGCTTATTGATCATGACACACGGCCCATCCGGAAGCTTTTGGTTTATTTACGACACGTTCTCACCGACTCGGATGAATGATACGATGAGTCTTCAAACGTTCACCTTTTCTCCTCACCGTTGTCATGGGCAAGTTTACCATCCCTTCCTTTCTTCGAGAACAGTGGACGACGATCCCAATCCCCAATGCCGATATCAGCGACAAATCAATCGTCGTCACTGGCGCAAATTGTGGTCTCGGCCTTGGAGCAGCCGTCCATCTTGCGAAACTCAACCCTAACCGACTCCTTCTCACTGCCCGTGACGAGGCCAAGTGCGGGCAAACTAAGCATGGCATGAGGATCCGCTCGCTGACCCACACCATCGCTCACTCGCGGTCTTCACAGATGTTGAACAGCAGTCCACGATTAAGAGCATCGAAGCCTGGCCACTCGAGCTGGGTTCTTTTGATTCTGTTCGCAAGTTTGCTGACAGGGTCGAGTCGGAAGGCATTCCGATGAACGCTTTGATTGCAAATGCAGCTGTATCGACGATGACCTACGTGAAGACGCAAGATGGATGGGAGACCACGTTCGTTCCAAGCATCCATGTTCCATGGTACCCACCTGTTGACTCTCGACTTACTTGTCAGTCTGCAAGTGAACTATCTATCGACGGCCCTGCTTAGTATTCTGATGCTCCCTCACCTCATCAAATCAACGACGCCGACCGACGTTTCGAGACTTGTTATCGTTTCAAGTGAAGCGCATTTCTTGGCCGGTAAACTTAAAGGCGCCACCGACTGGCCCAGCATTCTCGGGAGGTTGAACGACGAGGGGTATTGCACGGCTTCGTGAGCACCCAGTCATACGCACGCTATCCAACCCACCCTTGACTCACTCCCATAGCATCATGAGAAACCGTTACAACGTCTCAAAATGTGAGTGAAACCTCACAGAGGATCATGATGCTAACTGTGTCCGGAAACCAAAAAAAAAATGTCAGTGCTGGAAGTCATGTTTGTCCGCGAGCTCGCCTCTCGGTTGCCGAACCCCACGCCTGTCTCTGTGTCAGCGATTAACCCCGGTTTCTGCCATTCCCGCCTCACGCGTTCGATCGAGGGCAATCCGATTATTAACGTTGGCTTGCGTGCGGCCAAGGCGCTGTTGGCACGCACGACTGAGGTCGGGAGTCACACGCTCGTGCACCCCGCCGTGGAACCAGGAGAGAGATCCAGGCACGGACGATACGTGTCTTGTTGTGAGGTCGCTGAAGAGAGCGATTACATTTTGAGTGCCGAGGGAAAGCAAGTCTCCGGACGTTTATGGGTACGTGTTAATGACTCTGGCTTTGCTCATTTTTGGCGGAACGAGTTTGGCTGACGCGGATTCTTTGTGCCTGCCTGCAGGCAGAGACAGTCGAGATTCTGGGAAGGATCGATCCGAGAGTGAATCAGGTCATTTCAGAGTATTTATTGGCTCGCTGAGCTTCTAGCATGGACTTTCACAACTTGAAGAGGATTCGCCATATGTTACCATTCGACCAATGCTGGAAAACCCTTCTAAGAATAGCACTTGAATTCGATTTCCGGTAAGTCAGAGGTTGATAGTAGCTATAGCGACAGAGCACGCCGTGCCGTTTCGCTCGTTTTTGTACATACTGCGATGATACGAAGGCTGCCTCGGCGAAATAAGTTGTAGACTAAGACTATGTAAGTGGCAACTCGGATGGAGTTGTGTTCGCCTCGGATAAATGTAGTGCCAGTGGTTACAACATCTACTGCAACACTGCTCACACCGGTTGCTCTCGTCGGTGCCAGTGTGGAATAGTTTGTGCTTCGGTGAGGGATGACTAGTGACTCGGGGGTGTTGCAGCGCAATGAAGAAGTGAACACAATCAATTTACGTTGAATACATCTGCTGTTCGACTACCAGCGTAAGCAGAACCACGAGTGCTATGCACTAAGGATACATCAATGTCAATTCCGGGTGTGTATATGTGGGTGTGCAACCAAAGTATTTACTATATCGTTTAGTGGACAAAGTGATTAGCAGCAGCGATAAAGTATGCGAGTTGTCCTTGTGTTGAGTGATGATGATGGGACCGTGACACACCAAATGTTACAACATTTACAAGGCAAAACCTGCAAAAGGATTTGTGGTTCTCTTTGGCTTTGCGGAGCTCACGCCACTGACGTCGTCGTCAAAAGGCGTAGCAAACGGATCAACCGGCTCGCTTGGAGATTGTACATGCATATTCGTAAGAAGCCGTGATGTCGATCTGGTAGATTCATGTCGACTGATGACTGGCGCGGGAACGGTTGATGAACGTTTATGTCTCTCTTGTGAAGTAGCGGTATCAGAATGAGAAGCGAGAAATGTGGGATAGACCGCAAAATGGACGGGTCTCTGAGACACCGGACGTTCCGCAAATGCGTTATGGAGTGGCATTGCCAGGGGCCCGTGCTCGGGGGGCGTCGAACCAACGTGCGCAGGAACATTGGCATTACGTGGGCGGCTCGGAGGAGGCGGGGGAATAGTGAGAGGTATAGCCTTCTTCGGAGGGATGTTTTTTATCCAAGGAAGTCTGGGAGGGACCGGCGAAACACTTTCACGCACAGGGGAGGGTGTGGTATCAATTTCCGGGAAATCCTTTGGCGTGGCCGTCGAGGCTCGCTCGACCGAGATCGACAACTGCAGACGAGGAGTACTGGAACCTGAGGCAGGCCTATTGACCACAAACTCCGAAATAGGTTGGGCACTCTCCTTCTCCTTTTTCGAAAACAATGCAGTCATTGGTTTGAACCAATAAGACTTTGTCTTGTCCACCGAACGTTCTCCTTTGGAAGTCTCCTCTTCATCACCTTTCTTGCCAAAGTTCATGAGCTTCATTGGATGACTGACAACACGAGGAAGTCCAGGTGCCTCGGGCTGCTTGTTGTCCGCACCCTCGTGGAAGAAACTGTCCCAGCTCTTTTCGAAGGTAGGTTCCAGCGACTTGAGAGGATGATTGGGCGAGGATGAAGACTGGTTTGGCCGACGAAAAAGGTTGATGCTGAAGGGTGAACGAGCCTCAGGAAGCGGCGTAAACGAGCGCAAAGGAGGATCAGGTATGGTGTTGCCCTTCTCGGTATCTCCTAGTACATGAGGCACGGGTGCTCCCTCTTCAAGTCTGGAGGGCATGACGAGTCCCTCGAGGACATCCCGCTGCTCTTTCCGCCATTTCCGCTTCTTGTATGTATCCACCCAGTTCTTGGCATATGAATGCCAAAACACGACGGCGAGGCCCATCAGCACAACCACTCCCCATAAGCCAATAAAGATACTAAACATCAATCGTTCCTTCTTCAGCGAGTTGACGTATGTCACCACCAACCCGCCAACAAGACCCTGGGAGTTGCTCGAACCACCACCAATAGCAGCGGTGGCAATGGGTTGCGTTATTTCATTGACGCTAGCAGGCGAAAGGACAAGAACGGTCTCGTTAACCTGAGGAAGATCGACGTTCAGGTTTTGGTTCAGGAAAGTGAGTGCTTCTTCGATGGCGTTGACTTTGGAACCGATCAAGCACTTGATGAAGTCCTGCGCGGGCGTTTCGAGAATCGTTCCGTTGAAGACGGTGCCTACGAGATTTTGAACATCGGTGTAGAAATTGTTGAGCGTGCTATTAAGGGTGGTAGTGGTACCATTCACCCAGCCAAAGAGACCGCTGTTGATAGTGGACTGAACAGTCTCGACCTTGGCATTGATCCCGCTCGCGTATGCTGCGGACTGGTTGTACATGCTGTTATTCATCTGCGTCGCAATTGTATCCGAAAGGTCTTGCACACTCGCGGCAGCTTGAGCGGCATACTGGGCTTCAAGAGGGCCGATCGCAATGAGTTGAATTTGGATGGAGAGTAACCCAAAAAAGCCAATGAGAAAACAGGCAAGTGCAGGAGGGTGAAAGATATAATGCAAGAACCAGCGAAGGTGGATGTGTTGAGAGGGTGTGAGGCGTAACCCGGTAGCTAGCTTAAAAGCGATGCGGGTGAGCAAAGGATGCTGTGCGTCAGTTTGAAGCATGAGGAGATTGTGGTCGGTGAGCGTGACAGAAGGAGTGGTCTTGGAAGCAGTAATAAGACCGTTCGTCGGATCGGCCATCCATGCCTCACGCGTAAATCGCAGATGGCGCATGAGAAAACGCCATTTGCACCACTCAAAGACGCAATGACCTGCGAGGAGTAGGAAGAGGACTGCGCACAAAATGATGGTACCAATCTTTGTGATCTGGAGGAGGTCGTTCCCAAGATTGTCAATAGAGGAAGTATCGAGGTCGCTGCAGAAAGAAACGGTGTTTTGTGCTGGCACGGGAAGTAACGCAGGATCAAAGGTAAGGCCGAGGAGCGTATTGTTGATGTCAGCCTTGACAGCCTCGAACGGCGTGTCCACCCTGACAAACGTAAGGAAGCATTCACTAACGGAACAGAGCAGAACTTACAGATCCTGAATTGTATTCTTGATGGATGATACGGTGGGTAGCGAGTTATTAAGTTGAATCAAAGCGGTTTCAAAATCGGTAGGGATTGTGATGTTCGAGAGGGCATCGAAACTAGAGACATTGAATTGTGGCGCTTGGATTTTCCCGAAGGGATTGATCGAGTTTACAGAATTCACGGCACTTTGAATGGCGGAGTTGAGAGAAGTAGCATCGTTCTTGAGACCTGATACAATGCTATTCAAAGTGCTTTGCAAAAAGGAAGTGATCTAAGGTGATTCATGAGAGAGTCAAAGAGTCGGTAGTGGCAGAAAGCGTACTTCTTGAACTGCGCTAATGAGAAGATTTAGTCCACCAACGACAACCAGCTCGAGGAAACAGAGGAATGTAGAACGGTAGATATCAATGAGAAAGTTGATGATTGTCTCCATGCATGTCAATGCCAAGATGAGAGCTTCACGAGCACCGTTCATGGTTCCATTGACTGCATCTGCGAACTGCTGATTGGTAGCGACAGCTAGATAGCGGGGCATGCTGGCGGCGGCAGTTGCAGCCTGTTCGGCAGCCAAACAAGCTGTGAGGAGATCATCCTTTGCGTTGGCCACCGATACTTGCGCTTCGTCTGAGGAAATCTGCAGCCTAAAGATGACGAACAAGAGGGAAATAATAGGATAGGCCAGCCATGTAAGAGAGAGGATATGAGGAAGTTGGAGGTAAGGTTTGAGCGATGTGGAAGAGGTCACCAGGTTTGCGCCAGCGTCATTGCGTGGTGGAGGGGACATTTAAAGGGTCGACCTGCGACGAAGAGAAGGAAAGACAAGCCAAATAAGAGGTGGGAAGAGTTGATCCATCGCTGGGCCTTTGTATTCTCGGATCCTCGTCTTCATTTGTGTTTTCATTGTTCTTGACAACAATGTCAATTTCCATTTTAGGATCATTACAGTAGTCACGTGCTTTTATTGTAATGGAGCACAGCAATGCTAAACATACCGTTGTACAACGTTTAAGCTTTTGCTAATTTGCATGCGGGAACAGGCTTGGACTGACTTGGAACGCCTGGAGGTAAGTAATAAAAAGGAGCCGTTGATTGCCGAGGCCAGCTTGACATTGACATGCGTCACGTACTGCCAGTGAAGCCCAATTGGCAACCCTCAAGTCACAGCGTTCAAGTCGAGCGCATCTAACCTTTGGACCCACCCGTACCACTCGTACGAACAATGGCTATAGCGTTTTGGGGCGCATCTCTTTTGCTGCTCGCGGCACTGTACATCACTAGACGCATAGAGTCTAGGCATCCCAGCAACGTTCCTCTCCCTCCAGGACCCAAAGGTTTTCCCCTATTGGGAGCGGCGCTGAGCATTGACGCTTCGAAGCCATGGTTCACCTACTTTCAATGGCGTAAATTATTCGGTGAGTCTCATGTTGATAGCCGTCTTGCAAACCTAGCTAATCCACTGCAGGCGACCTCATCTACTCACGCATTTTCAATATGGATATACTTGTTATAAACTCTGCAAAGGTAGCTCGTGACTTGGTCGATCTTCGGTCAAACAACTACTCTGATCGGCCAAAATTTGCAACGGTGGAACCGTGGGTCGCTCTCTATTGCTCTTCCCCATCTCCTCATCAACACGTGTAGGTACGGGATTGCGGATGGCACCCTGTTCATGCCCTATGGGGACACGTGGCGTCTTCACCGTCGCATTTACCACCAAGCATTCAATGCTGAAGCTGCCGTGAGACACCGACAGATGCAATGCTCAAGGGCTCATCGGTTGATCATCAACCTTGCCGACGATCCCCAACGTTTCTCTGCGCACCACCACGAGTTCGTCTCGTTATCTTTTTTGAGTTCATCACTGACGCACCACACGATTTAGATATTCTACATCGATCATCATGTCAGTTGTGTATGGATACAACACAAAGCCGACAAATGACCCCTACGTCGACTACGCCGAGAAGGGTATGAAAGCAATTTCAAAGGCTGCCGATTCAAAAAGAGCTGCCCTGCTTGGGATATTTCCATTCCGTAGGTCTTACCGTATGAGTGATTACACGACTGAATTTCCTTCAAGTCCTGAAACTACCTACATGGATGCCCGGGTCGTTCAAAGCGGAGGCGGCCAAAGCAAAAGATTATGCAACTGGGTTTCGCAAAATTCTTTTCGGAATGGCATTAGAACAAATGGTGTGCATTTCCTGCTGTCTCCCAATTGAGTAGACTTTCTGAAACTTCCTGAGGCATCTGGAAGGGGCACACCTTCGATGATTAGCGGTGCTGTCAAGAGAAATGAGACCAATGGCAATTTGCCGGAAGTAACTCTTGCCATCAGGAACGCTTCTTCGGTTGCATATGGCGGTAAGCATCCCTAGAGTGTATGTTATGCTACGTTGGCTTATATTTCAATGCAGCCGGATCGGAAACTGTACGATTTTTTGATACATTTTTTGAGGGGGAACTAATGAATACAGTAGACATCGGCTACCTTAGACGTGTTTGTTCTCGCCATGGTCCTTTACCCTGAAGTCCAGTGGAGAGCACAGGAGGAGATGGAGGCTGTACTCGGCTCTGACCGGTTGCCGGATTTCAGTGACAGACCTTCTTTACCGTTTGTCGAGGCTATCCTGCGGGAAGTCTTAAGGTGGAATCCAGTTACTCCGCTGGGTTAGTTGTGGTGTTCCCATTTCGATTGTGCTGACATTTTTGTGCACTCGCAAAGGATTGCCCCACGCAACTACTACCGAAGACGTGTATGAAGGTTCATATATCCCGAAAGGTCTGCTCTGAGATGCGTTGAGATTGCTTCACTGCTAACTACCTGGAATAGGGATCGCGGTCTTGATCAATGTATGGTGGGTGCAAATTTGCGCGTATGTAGTCGAACTTCTGACCACCACTGCAGGGGCCTTGCTCACGACGAGGAAACTTACCCTCAACCATTCGAATTCAACCCGGAACGATTTGTCAATGAAGATGGTG
>JBBPQR010000143.1:0-17028 GCA_038092615.1 Boletus sphaerocystis | reverse complement strand
ATTCAACTATCGTCCTCGTCGTTGTCTATGACACAACCACGTCCTCCGTCATTTCTATCAGATCACGCGTGCACCCTATTTACTAGGTTGCACTTGTTCAAGGTTCCATCCAGTTTCAGATATTCACCTTGACATAATCATTAAGACCCTCGGAAAGAATGGAAAGAATTTCTGCACCAAAGCACTGCTAGACAGCGGTGCCAACTATATTTATCTCGACCGCACTTATGCCGAGAAACTCCAAATCCCATTACAACCTATACCATGACCTATCCCCGTCTATAACGTAGACGGATCTGCTAACTCCGCCGGATCGATTACCCATTGTGCTGAACTAATCATAGAGTTCCAAGGGCACAGGGAAAAGGTTCTAGCCGAAGTAACAGATCTAGGGAAGAATCAGTTGATACTCGGATACATGTGGTTAAAGAATCACAACCCAGAAGTAGACTGGCCTACCGGCAAAGTCCGCATGACATGCTGCCCTTGGACTTGTCGAGCACTCCAGGAAAAGCCACCCTGATCTCACTAAATTGAATCCGAAGAGATTGACACCTTGATCCACATAAACTCCCTTAAAGAAGAACCCGCCAAAGAAATTCAACCCGAAACTCTTGTTCCAAAGGTGTTTCATAAGTATTTGAGCACCTTCTCCAAAAGGGAGTCAGAACGGATGCTGGTCCGCAAACCATGGGACCATGCCATTGATCTCAAAGACACATTTAAACCGAAGAAGGGTCGCTTAATCCCACTTTCCGCCACAGAACAGAAAGAAGTATCGGAGTTCATAGATGATCAGCTAAGCAAAGGATATATTTGCCACTCTAAGTCCGAGCAAACCTCACTTGTCTTTTTTGTTCCAAAGAAGGACAGGCGTAAACGGATGGTACAGGACTACCAGTATCTCAATGAGCACACAGTGAAAAACAACTACCCACTTCCGCTGATCTCCCAACTAGTTGATAAGCTCAAAGGAGCACAATGGTTTAGCAAAATAGATCTCCAATGGGGATACAATAACATCCGTATCAAGGAAGGTGACCAATGGAAAGCTGCCTTCGTATGTCACCACGGATCATTTGAACCCATAGTCATGTTCTTTGGCCTCTGTAACTCCCCAGCAACGTTCCAGACCATGATGAACGAGATCTTCGCTGATATGGAGGGAGTAATGGTGGTCTACATTGATGACCTCATGATCTTTACCAAGTCCCCGGACATTAAGGAACATGACAAAGTGGTACTCAAAGTCCTCCATCGCTTAGAAGCTAATGACCTCTTCACCAAACCTGAGAAATGCATCTGCGTCACTGAGGTCAAATTCCTGGGCATGATAGTATCTAGAAATGGTATCCAAATGGATAATGAAAAGGTGAAAGCCATTACTGAATGGCCCACACCTAAAACAGTGCGCAACGTAAGAAGTTTCTTAGGCCTGGCCAACTTCTACTGTCGCTTCATCGAGGACTACGCACAAGTGGCTCGCCCGCTCAATGATCTTACCAAGAAAGATACTCCATTCAAGTGGGAGTCAAGTCAACAGATCGCCTTTGATACGCTTAAGGAGAAATTCACTACCGCTCCTATCCTTGCCTATCCGGATATAGACAAACAATTCCACCTAGAGACCGATGCATCTAACTTCGCCACTGGTGCCATACTCTCCATAGAACAAGATGGGAAATGGCACCCTGTTGCATTCTCTTCCCACTCTATGTCCCCAGAGGAAAGGAATTACCCGGTGGCAGACAAAGAAATGTTAAGCATAATCAGAAGCCTAGAACAATGACGCCACTACCTAGAAGGAGCACAGCTCCAATTTGAGATATGGAACGATCATGCCAATTTGCAATGGTTCATGCAATGACAAGATCTCAACCGTAGACAGGCTCGATGGTGCAGTATCTCACTCGCTTTAACTACAAATGGGTACATAAAGCAGGAGCTCAAATAGGAAAAGCCAATGCACTCTCTAGATGTGCAGATCACACGATAGGAATGGAAGAAGACAACAAAGCAGTATTAGTAATACCAAAAGAACATATTGCCACAGTCATCAATACACGCCCCCTCAGGGTGAAGAAACTCTCAGAAAAAGCTCACCTTCCAACCAGGGGAAGTGAGTATGCCGCTGGTCTAGACTTTTACAGCGCCCAGATAGCAATAGTCCCTAGACATGGGAAAACTCTAGTTGACACACAAATAGCCGTCGCCTTGGAACAAGGCACTTATGGAAGGATAGCACCTAGAAGCGGACTCGCCGCTAAACATATGATTGACATGGGAGCAGAAGTAATTGATTCCGATTACTGAGGATCCGTAAGGGTTCTCCTCTTCAACCTCTCAGATACCGACTTTGAAGTAAAAGAAGGCGACCGGATAGCTCAGCTCATCATTGAAAGGATAGATCTACCACCTGTTATCGAGGTGGACTCTCTAGATGAAACAGATCGCGGACATAGTGGGTTTGGCTCCACAGGAACATCTATCGCCACCACCACTGTCCATCTTGCCACCGATGCTGAAGAACTGATCTCACGCATCAAGACCGCTACCGTAATGCTCAGAGAGTCCAAAGTTCTAAAATTAGAAAGTCAAGGCATGACGTCTACCGAAGAAGGAACACTTCTAAACGATTAAGGTCAGATCTTTGTATCAGATTATGACAACCTCAGAATGGAAGTAGTGCGCTTACACCATGACACACCAATTGCCAGACATCCCGGAACAGAAAAAACCCTTGCCCTCATTAGGAAACATTATACATGGGATGGTCTTTCTACCCTTGTCAAGGATTACATTAGTAGGTGTGACTGCTGCGCACACTTCAAAGGCATCAATCAACCTCCTTTAGGAAAACTCCTTCCCCTTGAAACCCCGAATAAACCATGGGAAGACATTTCGGTTGATTTCACTACAGATCTCCCATTATCTGATGATCATGACTTCATCCTCATCATAGTTGATTGCTTCTCCAAAGAAGTTGTATTCATACCATGTCATAAAACCACTTCTGCCATGGACACTGCTAGGTTGTATCTTCATCACGTATGGAAGAATCATGGGCTTCCCTGGAGTATCATCTCCGATCGCGGTCCTCAGTTCGCTTCCACAGTCATGACAGATTTATGTAAACGCCTCGGCATTACACCTCGACTCTCCACTGCATTCCACCCACAGACCGATGGACAAACAGAATGGATGAATAGAGACCTCCAACAGTATCTTCGCTTGTTTGTATCTGATCAGCAGGATAGATGGATGGATTGGCTACCCATAGCCCAATTCTCCTATAACTCCAAACAGCAAGCAGCCACTCGAAACTCCCCATTCTCCGTTACCCGCACTTATGCACCTCATATGGGAACCGAACCAGCCACTACATCTGCACCGGCAGCTGACAACTTTGCTACCCGCATTGATGACGTACTCACTAAAACACGGGAAAACCTAGCTAAAGCACGTGATGCCATGAAACTCCAAGCTGATAAACACCGCTCAGCCTCACCATCATACTCCATAGGAGACAAAGTGTGGCTATCTACCACTAATCTCCACCTTACCTGTGCCTCTCAAAAATTGAGTGAGAAATGGCTTGGCCCCTATGAAATCATTAAACTTGTCGGCACCAATGCGCTGGAACTCCGTCTCCCTCGCTCTATGCGGATCCACCCTGTTGTTAACATCTCACATGTCAAGCCCTATCGAGAATTACTCCCTGGACAGTCCACCTTCTGCCCAGACCCTGTCACAGTTACAGAAAATCGTGATGTGGAATACAAAGTGGACTATCTGGTGGATTCACGATTCCGCCGTAACTGGCTGGAATACTTAGTTCATTGGAAAGGATATACTGACAAGGATTGCACATGGGAACCTCTTGCTAATCTAACTGGATCTAAAGACGCTATTGCTGATTTCCATGTCTCTCACCCTGCCACTCCACGCTGTATCCACATGCTCCAACATGATTTCTTGTTATCTTTCACCGACTTTGGAGAGCCTGCCGTGGAAATGCCATCACATCTTTTACCATTCAATCGCCTGGAAGTCGATTCATAGAGAGGGGGTAGTGTTACGATCCCTCTATTTTTCCCCTATTTGTCTATATTTTTCCCTATTTTTCCTGACTCGCTATGATCACTTTCCTTGCTAGCCCCTATCTCTCCATCACACCCACCATAGCTCATCTACAAGTCTACTAGGGGCCTGCCCTAAACTAGTCACGTGACTTGCGCACAGACCAACGGATCTTATCTGAAGGCTGTACCGGATCATAGCTGCATAACACACAGCACAGCCCATAGCCTTACATAGCCCCTCTAATCTCCACACACAGCCTCGCACTGCCGCATGTCATACAGCCCAGTGCACAGCCTATCATAGCCACATACCGCACAGCCTCCTTCATCTCCGCGCATAGCCTGGCTCACAGCCTCACACAGCCCACACAGCAAACACAGCTTGTACAGCATTTGGCACTGCCTTATACCATAGCCTTGCGCCATGGGTCAAGGGTATATCCTTATATAGGTACTGTACAGTTCTAGACACCAAGCATGTACACACACAGTAGGATAGTATATAAGGCTCGTTGCCACTCCAGAGAACCTTAGTCTTGTTCTCTCGGAGTTCTCCCAACTTCATACACAGTCTAAGGCTTATACTTGACTAGCAAGCACCTGCTCCATTGGTAAGGGGTTGGCTGTTTCAAGACAAAGATCTGATGGGTGAAGACGATGGTCTTCCAAAGAGCTACATCAAGGGGTTTCCTTAAGATGAAGATGTTGGAGGCTTTCCAACCAAGACAACAGGCCACTACCACGAAGGTAAGGTTTGGAAATCAATGGCAATAGTCGTTGAGACGAAGTTATGATAAGAGTGCCCACTCAGAAGTAGGGCAATGACTTAGAGAAGTCCAAGGACAAGGGGAGAGGAAGCAATATATTGAGACTAGAAACTCAGGTGGGAGTTCAGGTAAGACTAGCGTGGGGAAATACATGCAGGTATCGAAGGGTTTATATACTAAGGCCAAGAGGGGATGACTAATCAGCTGGAATGGAATGGAAATGGAGAGAATGATTAGTCAGCGGAGTTAACAATAGAAATCAAGTAAGTGATGCGACGGCATCGGTAAAGGAGTAAGCAACAATGAGTAAGCAAGATGTGAGATACTTGATGGGGCCCAAATGGCCAAGTATAAGTTCAAGAGTAAAGCAAGCATAAGACAAGCACAGATGTCAGTGAGGTCAGTTCTCATCTGAAGAAAGAAGTACAAGAAAAAGAAAAGAAACATAACATTCGGGACCTATATGCTATGTTTTTCTTTTCTTTCACTCAATGTACTTAACATATTTTCACTTTCACAGTCACATGACCAAGTCACATGACTTTACCCCTTTACAATCATGTGACTGTGGGAACCACATGACCTTGAGTCCAGACTCAGTTCAGACTCTCATCTTATTTATGAGGTTATACCACACGGACACCCTGCCTTTTATATGTTTCTCTTATCTGGCTTCTTTCCTTCTCTCATATTCTATTTCTCACACTGGCCCTCAACTATTTAGGATTCAGACAACCTACCCTAAACCACCTTAGTTTCCTATATAAACTGTACCTACTTGTTGTCTGCTCCCTAGTCCTATTCACTTGTATTACTTTCCCTCGTGGGACCTATTACTCTTTGAATACTACTCCTTTCTCTGCACTTGCCACATCATTCTTGTTATTGGATGCTACACATTTTCACCATTTACATCCCCATCGAAACTCTCATTATCGTTCTACACGTTCTTATTGACACTTGACATCATTAAATAGTTTCTATCTCATCACTCATCCAGCCTATCAATTGAGAGGCTAAACTCACTCTTAAGGTTCCACATCCAGTTTCAAATAGTATATCACAAAATGTAACAAAAGTGTAGTAAAAGTGTAGTAAAAGTGTGTTAAATATGATATAGTTATATAGAGCTAGATAGTTCTGGAATTCTGGGATTACTATGAGTTACTATGGATTACTATGGTCAAAGTGGGTCTCCTATAGGCTGCTGTGAGTTACTATAGATTACTGTAGTCAGAGTGGTATTTTATGGGCTGCTATAGGTTCTGTCAATGCTATGTATTAATAATACTATAACCATAAGAGACTGGTGAATTTTGGCGTTTTGCTAATGAATTTTATCAAAATTGAATGTTATCAGTTTTATCTTATTTAAATAATCTATATGGTGAGTATAGCATACAGGTATTGAAATGAGTACAGTGCCCCAATTGCATGCATAAAGCCACTATATTATAGTTCTGGACCTCACATTACGTTTTTCTCATTTTATTCACCTCATCGTACTTAGCAACTTTTCACTTTCACAGTCACATGACCTAGTCACATGACTTGACCCCTATTAGGATCACGTGACTTTCTGCCTTTCCTTGTCATGTGACTTCACACGTGACCATGGGACAACATGTGAATCAGGTCCAGACCAAATCTAGACCCTCATCTATCTATGATGTCACGCCTCATGGTTACCTTGTTGTTTCCTCATGTTTCCTTATCTCTGTCTTTCCCTCACCGACCCTCAACTATTTAGGACTCAGACGACCTACCCTAAACCACCCTAGTATCATATATATACCGCTCCCTCTCGTCGTCTTTTCCTTAGTCCTATTCACTTGTCTACTCTCCCTTGGGGGCCTGGACACTTTGTTTACTACTCCCTTTCCATACCCTTGCAATTTGCCGCTTCATCCTTGTCATCGGATGCTACGTCGTTTCTTTGTCTCAATCCCATCATCATCTTGTGTCATATCGCTCGTCGTTGTCTATGACACCGTCTCACAAACCGTTGTTTCTATAAGTTCCCTCGTCATTCCTACTGGAACGCAGGTCTGACTCGTCCAGTCTTCCATCCGGTTTCACACTATAGATAAGATAGAGTAAATACATATGTGGCTGAATATATCAACCATAATGTCTTAATATACTAGTAGCCATTTTGGATCCAACCAACTGCTGGCAACTCCTTCCCCACCATATTCATTCTTACCACAATATTCATCTACTATAGTATATAATAAACAGCCTCATATAGTATATTGTACTAATCCTATAAAATATTATTTTAATAAATTACAACCTCTAAATTAGATTAGCAAAATACATATTCCTACATCTTCATCCTTATTTTCAGTATTACTAATCCTTTCATTTAATATTCTATTTAATTAATCACTATAATAGTTGTTCAAAAGTTAATATACTAGAACATATAGTGGTATCACTAGTTGACCTTAGGATGGAGCTATTTCTTAAATTACTAGCCCTGAAAATTTGCACATCTAGTATTAGACACGGAGCTGATATAGTTTAAAATCCTACTATAGTTTAGCATCTGAAAATCACTGAAATCTCTCATGTGAAATACCTTTTGAAGGATTATCAGCATAAATTCCTTGAAATCAGGTTTTTGAATACAAGCACTAGATAAATTATTATAATATAATTGTATGTGTTTATCTAATTCCATTTTACATGGATATAGTCATTTTCATTCTCATTGTGCAGCAGAGTCAAATTCCTAATTCCATATAGGGACCAGTGGGATGACAAGATAAGAGGGAAAGCATTGGACAAGTTAATCATTATACCAAAAGGTCATAAAACAGCTACCATCCCATTATAGAGTAAGATGCCTGTGTAAGCATTAAACCATTCCTCATCATTTCTTAACATCCTCAAGATCATTTGCCTCACATTACAGATGCAGAGGAAGATCTATAGTATACAACCATTTGATATGAATCTCAGTTAAAGTTACTAATAAATTACAACTATGATTACTATTGTTTTGTGGTTATGATCTTTAAAGCCATCAAACAGTTTTAGTTAAATCCATACCATCTGTTGTTAGTCCAAAAAACTGTCAAGCCTAAGCAGTCATTATTTTTGACTATTAAGATCATTTTCAATGTGAACATTTATGAAGATGTCATTTCTATTATTGTCTTATTCTATAAACAGAAAATAATTGGGACTCAGAGTGCCAGTGGTAGTAGTAAGGGTAAAAAAAGAAACTTGGAGGTGTTGTCATAATTTATTGTTATATTTACCTCAATTTGCATACACAAACTAGACACTATGCATGTATAACTTAAAGGTCTTATCAGACTGGATATAGTATATATGTATAATTGAATGATAACTATCCCTCTCTACTGATATGTTAAGAGAACAAAACATGAGAGAACAAAGAGAACTGCAAAAAAATCAATATTTGTCTCCCATGCAACTCTATGTACCTTAGCAGTCTCATTTAATAAGTAATTTGGCATTAGAAACACATTTTGTTACTCATTCCCTAGAAACCAAGATAAGAAATGAATCAAGGAATATATCTTCATTTGGGCCATACATATTTTCTTCAGCATATTAAAAAGAACTATTTTGATCAGGTCTCACATTAGAGCACTTCATAAACAGCTTCAGAATGGTCACTTCAAGTTAAAACAACCTAATTCAATCTATTCTAGCAATAGCATCAACATGCTAGAATTCATGGGATCAACAGGCAGTTGTTCTTGATATATATAAACAGTATGAACATCCAGTATAAAAGTATGATCCTTGTGTGCTGTAACCCTTATTGCACATGCAACTTTTTGAACACTATAGTACATGATCCAGATGGATCAAATGCAATCATGACATCATAATCCATGTTCATGTTTCAAAGTTGCTCAGTCTGATGACAAGGCAACAGAAATTCAAAATTCAGAATAACAAAACCAATTGATGATGCAAATAGAGAGGTAAGAGTGATCACAGCAACAGTTACGGACAAGCCCTCTGGGTGTGAGAAAAATCCAGAAGAGGAGTATTTGTCTCACTTTTGTTTGATTTAGCAGAAAAAGTTGAAAATTTTTAGCACCTCCCACAAACCTACTACTAAAGTACAGTAGTAGCCAAAACAAGATAAAATGTATTTTCTTTGACCATCCCAACACCACACCACTGATCCAACATAAGGGCAAGGGGGAGAGTCCAAAGAAATGTTCAGACTAGCAAGATATAATGTTGTCAATTGATGTGGTAAGAGAAACTATGACCATCGCCCCTAGATGTTCTGGATCAGCTCCCAAGTTGAAGGCTAACAAAGTTATCAACACCCAAAAAAACATCCACACATAAATGACTCACATTGAACCATAATGGAATGTGAGTATGATTGTATCAGGCATTTTTTCATCATGTTTTTGAATCTAAGGTTATGTTGCCCCACAAACAGAACTATTGCCAGAAGCATTCACTATGGTACAAGCAATGTTAAATAAACAGCTTGCCACACTCCATATGTCCCTGCTGAAACGGCCAACCCCTTACCAATGGAGCAAGCGCTTGCTAGACAAGTATAAGCCTTTAGGACTAGTATGAAGTTAGGAGAACTCCAAGAGAACAAGACTGAGGTTCTCTGGAGTGGCAGCGAGCCTTATATACTATCCTACTCTGTGTGTACATGTTTGGTGTCTAGAACTGTACAGTACCTATATAAGGATATACCCTTGACCCATGGCGCAAGGCTATGGTATAAGGCAGTGCCAAATGCTGTACAAGCTGTGTTTACTATATGGGCTGTGTGAGGCTATGAGCGGAGATGAAGAAGGCTGTGTGACATACAGCTATGATCTGGTACAGCCTTCGGGTAAGATCCGTTGGTCTGTGCGCAAGTCACGTGACTGGTTCAGGGCAGGCTCCCAGTAGACTTGTGGACGAGCTATGGCGGGCGTGATTGAGAGATAGGGGCTAGCAAGGAAAGTGGCCATAGTGAGTCAGGAAAAATAGGGAAAAATATGGAAAAATAGGAAAAAAATAGAGGGATCGTAACACCTGCCAACACACACTACCCTAGTTATCTTTGTGACCACTCTAATCCACACCAAATGGCAACCCTCAATGCATGCAAGGTCATCTTTGAGACAGTCAAAAGTAGGAAATATATACTGCTGTGTCAACCAACAGTCACACTGGATTTAGGTCACCAGCAGGTGTAGTTATAGAGGCAAATGAGCAACTAGAAGCATGAGATGTTACTGTCAACTGACAACAAATCAACTATCAGCAGGGGAAGCAGAACATGTCATCAACTAAAATTGAATGCCAGTATAAACAAGACTCATTCAACAAGAGCCTCCAGGTCCAGCCCAAGAAATGATGATGATGCATGTCTATAAGTAGCTTTGCCTCAAGAGTATGGTGCATGACAGATACACCCCAATGGATGGTGAAGTTGGTGGTATCCACATCAATCAAGACATACTCATGGACAGAGGCTCAAGAAAAGTTGGCTATAATGCAAATTTGCTGTGGCTAGGATAAGTGTTTCTCCTGAACAAATATGCAGCAAGCACTGGCTTTGGCTGAGAGGCTTCCTCAGCACCTAGGACATCCTCCAAATCCTCTTGGACATTATTGGATGTCTACTTCCAGTGTCATGTCAATGTTGACAACAAGAAGGCCATGTACCTCAAAGTCACTAGTCTCCAGTGGTTGCTCCTTAGGGGAGAGCTGCACGGTTCTCTAGGTTCGGCTAGCTCTCATGAATCAGCAGTGCAAGTGGTGCTAAGAGCCTGTACGGAAACTGTCAGTTGACCGAACTTTGAGGTTTGTTCATATTTGGTGAACAGTAGGATTCTCGGCTTCAAGCAAGCCGTAGTGCAGACTTCAAACCTAATACTCCATTGAAATACATGGTGCATAATTTATGCTGTAGTATGATGGATCACTCACAGAGATGCCAAACATTCTTCCAACACATTCTGAGCATTCTGAATCACATCATCTCGTCTTTGACCAATATTCTGGAAACGACTGTCATTTAGAAGGATCCCATCCCATACCATACATCCATCTTATCTGGCCAGCACTGGGTTGAGGTGTTATTGGATGGACATCCAGATCGCATCTGTTGTGAGCTTGGAATGTGTTGTCACGTCTTTGTCCAGCTCATCTCTGAGCTGTGGGACCTTGGACACCTGAATTCTAGATCTGTCTCTCTCAAGGAACAAGTAGCGATTTTCCTTTATATGTTAGTAACTGGCCTTACGATTAGACATGTTGGAGAACGCTTTCAACAATCAAATGATACTATTTCATGGTAAGCTACAGAGTTCAATCAATAATGACATCATTCAGTGAATTATTTATTCTATAGCTACTTTCAAAAAATACTCACTATCATGTCAAGCCCACTAATGTACACAAGACATGTTCGACTTCCTACCAGTGAATTTGTCTCTACCAAGATCACGGATAATCCAAAGTATTGGCCGTACTTTAGGAATGCAATTGGGGCAATCGATGGTAGCCATATCCATTCAGCTCCACCTTTGTATTTCCAACCAAACTACCAGAACTGCAAAGGATTCCTATCACAAAACTGTATGTTTGCTTGCGATTTCACCCTTCAATTCACCTACACTCTTACTGGCTGGGAGGGATCCACCACTGATGCTCATGTCTATGAAGACACAAGGACTCGGAATGGCCTTATTATACCACAGGGGAGATACCTTCTCTCTGATGCTGGGTATCCGATGCGCAACAAGCCCCTTACTCCATATCATGGAGTTCGTTATCATCTTGCAGAGTGGTGATGCACTCGTATACGGTACATACTGTACAACTATCTTTATGATTAAACTACTGATTCTTCTAACATAGACCTGTAAATAAAGAAGAGTTATTTAACTTGCGTCATGCCTCTTCACGAAATGCCATTGAGCAGGCCTTTGGTGTCTTGAAGAGATGATTCCGCATCCTTTTGTTACCACCAGAGTACTCCCTTGATATTCAAGTATGGATCCCATCGGCATTGTGTGCGGTTCACAATTTCATTCGCATTCATGACCCAGCTGACGAAGAACCTGCCGAAATTCCTATCATAAACATTGAGGACCACAAGGACAATCTCGCAGCCACTGATCCCATAGCAGACATGAATGACCCAGCACAAGGTGCAACTGGAGCCATGTGTGATAGCATCGCAGAAGCAATGTGGGCTGATTATCAGCAGATCGTAGAAGATCGCCAAGCAGCCACTGGTGCAGACTCAGATATATCAGACTCAGGCTTATGGGATAGAGATTTGGACTTCAACAACTAAAAATGTGTACATTAGAACATGTATTCCACTGGCTGAACTTATGGGATATGACAATGCAACAAACGATTGTATTACAGCGTGTACAAAAAACAAAAACAACAAAGAGCAAGCTGTGATAGTACAAAACAAATACAAGCCCGAGCAAATACTAACATGCAGCTTGAGACCCCTCTGCAGCGCTCATACCGTGTTCCATATCATATAAGTCCTTCACATATGATTGGTGTTCTACAGCGTCTGGAATAGATATATATACAACCACACTATTAGTATTTGTCATACCCATAAGGCCAAGCATAAACCGGCGATGCTCAACAGGCATGTCTTTGTCTGCGAATAACGACTTGGTTGCCTTCTGAATTGCCATCATGGGATCCACAAATGTTGTTCTCATCGTTTCCATGAGATGAATGACCGAACCTTGAACACTGGTGAGAGCAACGGCGGAGGAGACTTTTGACCCTTTGTCATCGTGACCATGACTACTGGCAGATGTTCTGCTACGTTTGGTTGGGGGAGGCCCACTGGTGGCTCGGGGCCCAAAGGAACCAGAGAGGTGCGACATATTTGAGGACATGGAAACTGGAGGATAAGAGGACAGGGCGCCAGAGGGAGTTTGAGAAGCTGTAGAAGCCTCAAGATCCTAGGAGATACCGGTGAACAAGTGTTTGCTCCAAGGTTTTCCAGGGTTGGAAGGGGCTAGTTGAGGGGGGGGCATTATGATCAAGCTGTCAGACAATGTCTGTATCACAGAGAAATGTTAGTTATAATGGGAATGAGTCGCAGCAACATTCTTACATTATTATTGGCGAAGGGAGTGCTAGTTGTCATTGTCGCCGTAGAAATTGGCACATTAAATGTCGTACTCCCACTATTGGAAGCAGTACTTGACTGAGCAGCGGCATTGAATGCCATGCCACCAGTAGCATCACCTGACGGAAATATATCATGAACTTTCTCATAGTACTCCTAGCCATTATTTCGGAACGGTTTCATTATTTCGTTTCCCTGATGTGACTGATCTGAGCGCTGGTGAATGGATAGAAGAAGTAAATGTACATACCTTTCATTCAACATACCTATCCCAGACATTGGCTGCATCAACACCTTCAATGTTGGCATCTCTCACATTATCCCAGTGAACTCTAGATGTTGCACTGTGATAAGACTCAATCGTGTTGTATATGGCTTTGATCTGACAAGTTTTCTTCAGTAAATGTGTGGAATGATTGTAGATTGTAATCGCAAGACATACAGTACCCCACTTGTATGAAACCATCTTTCCAGTTTTTATGCCACCAACACCATTGAAGTGGATGCGAATTTTACTGGCAGTGGCATTGTATGTCGCTTCCTTGAAGTTCCCAGAGTCTGTGTGTTCAGCACGATGCTCATGGAGGTAGTCAACAATGGCCATAATCTCGACAGGCATCCATTTGGCTTTCAAGTTAGAGGGGGGAGCTTTGGCTACAACCTGTTCAGCCATGAGATCAACAGTATATAGTCCAAGATATGCAACAAGGTCAAGTGCAATTTTCCAGAAGAAGGGATAAGGGGTAGGATAAGGATCATGGAACAAAAGAGGCATGGTGTTATAGGACGATAGGACGATCTCTACGATCTACACGACCTTATGCTTTGGACTCATCTTTACGGACAGATCTTATCTTATCTTATCGAGTCACGTGACCAAGATCACGTGACTACGCACGGACTCACTATTATCTTATCTATAGGAGATCATGTGACGGTCTAGACCTCATCACGTGACCGATGACATCATCGAGGCCTGGAGTCGTCTAGGCTATGACATCATCTATGATGTCATGCCTCATGGTATCAGTCTGGACCCTTATCTCCTTATCTATGACATCATACTTATTTATACAATATGCACACGCCTACCCTAGAGTACAGGAAGCCTCCCCTAAACCCGATCCCTTTCATATATATACTGTAGTACCACCTGTACCTATCCCTCAGTTCTAACCACTTTGTATCTTGCCCAACTGGCCCACATCCCTGGTTGCCTGAGGTACCACAGTGGAAGGTTCTACCTTCATCCTTTTACCAGCTCAGACTACCGAGCACGCCGTTACATCGCTCCTCGCCACTTCTGCCTATCCGCTGTGCGGCTCTGGGCATTGCCTCGTCGCTAAGTGGTATCTCCCATTACACATGGCAGGCATTCAAAGTTCAAAGTTCAGAGCAGGTTAGGTTTGAAGTCCACACTACGGCTTGCTTGAAGCCGAGAATCCTACTGTTCACCAAACATGAACAAACCTCAAAGTTCGGTCAACTGACAGTTTCCGTACGGGCTCTAACAGGCGTGGCAGCTGTGTTCTGAGTTAGTGATGAGTCGTATAATTAGTCAGTAGAGTCTAGACGGTGGCGTGTGTCACTTTGCCACATGCCCTCATGATCACGGTGTCAGGTTGTTCAACACTGCCCCTACTACAGCAGAAGCTGCACAGGATCAACAAGTTCATCCAGTGTCACACATCTTACGTCTTTCTTGACATCTCATTCTCTCCTCACTGTACACCCACAAAACCCCCAACGGTATGCCAGCTGGCTTTTTGGAAACTCGCTGCGAGCGAACTCTTGAAGAGATCTCGACTGTCTCACAACGCATTCGTCGCTCCGGATCAGCATTTGAAAGAAATCAAGCGAGTACTCAAACCTTTGGCATCGCAGAAAGGCTTCGTCGGCTGATGGAGACAATCCGCGTATCTTGTGATGCAATACTTGAAGCTATCGCCCTCGGGGATTATGCCACCGATGACCGGGTAGCGGATTGGCTGTTGAGTGGAGAGCCACGTGCATGTTTGGGCAAGTTGAAGGAGATGGAGGACGCACTGAAGCCCGATGGCCAAGTTCGGGCCCTTGCTCGACCTCTTACATCGTCCGAAGACAAGCTTACCACAGCCATCAGCTTCTTCGATAAACACAACAGCCTTTTTCATTTCTTGCTCACTCCTGACATTTGGTAAGTTTCCCAGCAGTCTTCCGGACGCATGTCTGACGTTAACGCCAGGAATCATGCGAGACTCCGTCACCAGGCACCTCAACTTGATATTCTTCCCGTCACAGAGGACACACGGCATCATCCTCAAGAAATTCAATTGAGTAACATGTATGTGTTGTGATGATCAAAATGGGAATATCTGTCATTTGAACGTAGCCTCAGCAGTGCAGCAATAAAGTACGACCACGACGAGAATAGACCCTCGTCGACTGTGGACCAACCATTGACAACAAGAGACAAAGTATTGTTCCGTACGTGTGCCGTGCCTGTGTTTCGTATGTTGGCTTGCTGACCATGCCTCGTGGTCAGAACAAAAGGTGGACGTGATCACAGGATGGCTCGCTCCACTAGATTGTACGGAGAAGCACAAACAGACACTCCAGCTTCGTCAGGAAGGCACGTGCACATGGCTTCTCAACACAGATGCCTACAGAAAGTGGAGGACTGGTGGGAACCAATTTTTGTGGTTGCACGGACAAGGTGTGGTGCCAATGTCTAGTACTTTGTGAATTACTATAGCTGATATCGCGCGTCCATCTACGTGTCCTTAGCCGGTTGCGGAAAGTCAGTATTGATGTGGGTTCGTTTGTTGTTTATCTCCGCCTAGATGCTAATTCGTGTAGTGCATCCACGATTGAGCACCTGAAAAATACACTGGGAGATGACGAAGTAATAGTATTTTTCTGCTGCGATTTCCGAAACGAGCGGTCGACGATTCCTACGGAATTGATGCGCTCCCTACTCTCCCAGCTGTTCTGCCACTTCTCTGAATGTGGTATTGACCCTGAGGATTTCCCGAACAAGATACTCAAGGCGAAAAGCATGGGTACCCTCACACTCAACGACCTCGATAAGCTTTCTGATCTAGTGATGCGCGCTACCCTTTACTTCCATTGTAACCCCATCATAGTGATCGATGCGCTCGATGAGTGTGCAGATATCGAGGCACTCGTACATGCTCTTGCCAGATTCAAGCGGGCCGATGCAGATGTTCGGCTATTGGTGACGAGCCGACCGCATCAGACCATTATGGATCATCTTGTGGAATTCCAATCACTTTCCTTCGAGGACATGGCGACAGAGTTGGCTGGGGACATGGCCTTGCATGTCACACGGGTGGTTGACTCGGACAATCGGCTAAGATCTGCCGATCCGGAGATGAAAGAGGAGATACACGCAAAGTTAAGTGAGAGAGCGGAAGGCAGGTAAGGTGTTGGGTTGCAAGGTCACCCTGCAACTCACCGCCGCTGTTTTCTAGGTTCCGCTGGGTGCAATGCCAGCTTGACAACCTGAAACGATGTACGAGCAGGCAGGAGCTAAGGGAAGCACTTGACAACCTCCCAAGCGAGCTAGAGGCGACATATGAGAAAATCCTAGGTGTAATCGACGAACGAAAGTTGGAAGGGAAGCTGGCTCGACGGGCGCTAGCATGGCTCATGGTGGCATTGCAACCCTTGCAGCTAGCTCGGATTGTTGATGGGCTCTCGGCCGATCCCCACCAAAGTAGGATCGACCGTGAGGCATTGGGAACTGCATTGTTACACTCGCTGTCCAGCCTCGTATCATATTCAGAACAGACGGATGTACTTGTGCTATCCCACTTCAGCGTCAAGGTACGTTTCGGAATACTCCTACATTTGTAATGTCTGCATATCTATTCCATAGGAATATCTTGTCAGTGCTACGGCACTGCCATTGTATCAAATCACTCCCCATGAGGCGCACGCTGAGGCCGCTCAGACATGCATGCAGTACATCTCCATGTTCCTAAAACAATGGCCGTTCCGTGGCAACGCCGCATCATTACAATCCTTCCCAATGCTGTCCTATGTC
>JBBPQR010000142.1:0-17117 GCA_038092615.1 Boletus sphaerocystis | reverse complement strand
TCCATCCCCGCCTTGTTTCATCGCCCACGTCGGATCGAGCGCTTGGGTGAGCGGGAGACCGCGCATGAACAAGGACGCCACACCCCCGATGGCGCATACCGCCGCCAAGACCTGCCATAGCACGGCCAGACTGCGTGCAAACGCGTCCTGGATCTCCGTGCTGGCGGCCTCCGGAAGCGAGGGTAGCTGGGGAATGAGCTCATACAGGGACACGATATTGGTGCCCTCTAGGAAGAATTGGAAAAACGGCGGGGGGAGGATTTTGGAGAGCTCGTTTTGGAGGACGGTGACCCTGATCGTGATGCCCCAGACCTAGACATCGTCGAGCGAGCGTGAGCGTCGCGCGGCGAACATGATGTTATTCTGATGAACGCGATGCTTACTCCGGCAAACGAACGAAAGAACCACATCCACGCGAGGGCGGGTGCGTTTTGAGTGACTGGCAATGGTGCTTGGATGGGGTACATGGTCGTCGAGGACAGTGCGCTGGTGTTGCCGTCATCATCCACACGTACGCATACATCCCGGTCGTGAATGAATGGGGGAGGGAACAAACGTACCCCGTGCGAACGCCAAGTAGGACCAAGAGCCCCACCGACGTTTTAATGTCCAAGTTTATCGATCCGTTCGTGCTGGCGCCGAGCAAGCTCATGGAGATGAGCACGAGAACCCACGAGGCCCACATCTGCGGCCTGTATCGGCCTGTCGCTTTCACTGACAGGCCAGTGATGATGGTGGCCGGGGCGAATGTGCAGAGACTGAGGAGGTAGACGCCAGACATAATGGGCGAGACGCCTTCGCAAGCTTGAAAGTAGACTGGGATGAAATCTGTAGGGGCGACGGTGTGTGGGAGGGTGAGTAGAGGCGAGGCGAGTAGACGTACAGACGACGGCCAACGTGTTGAGGCCGATACAGAACGTCTGGATGTATCTATCGGGGATGAGATGCGATGGTAGGGGTCACCAAGGAGGCCGCTTACCCACTGACACTGGTTGCGTTCGTCATGACCGCAAACGGTACCTAATGGAAGACACGATGACGTGTCCGAAAATAATAAAGGAGGGAGGACGAAAGTTGCGTACGATGGGATGTGTTGCAAGGGTCGCTTCATATACGATAAAAACGACGAGACCAACGACGCCAAAGACGAATGGAACAATTACGGTGACTGAGCCCCACGGCGCGGTGGAACCGCCCCACGTCAACGCGATCGAGCACGCGACGGTGCTCCCAATGACGAGAAAGTTGCCTCTGTCAGCAAAGGTGACGGTTAGTCCCACTGTACACACGATGACCCAACCCACATCCAATCCATGCGTCTAAACTTGTCTCCATAATTGCCAGGAGGAGTGGGTACATCCAAAAAGAGGACAACCAAGAGGCAAGCCACGAAGCAGATGGGGAGGTTGAGGTCTAATCGCCATATCATTGCATTTGTATACCGACCGCAAATGACCCGCGATGCTGATTTGAACCACAGCCAGCCAACACGTGGCGTTCGCATTGCGAGGAGCGCGCGTCAATCTACGCCAATGAGCAACTACGATCCATACTCCACTGGCACCGCTCGGTTTGGCCCGTTCCCTTCATTCAATCAGCACGTTGTATCCAAGAGGCAAAACACATGTTTTTCCTCAGCATACCATGCTGTGTGTCGACTGCGTTGGCTAGTTCGAGACAAACCGCTTCCACCGCTCGTCGACGCCTTATATTTCGACAACACTCGCCTGGGACACCATTTACGCATACTCTTGTGCAATGGCGATGGAAGAGCCGACGCGCATCCCTCGAACGTTCAAATGTCCAGAACTTGAATCTAATCTACGAGCTCTAGAAACCTCGTGGTGTGCATCGACGGCACGTCGAATCAGTTTGGGGTCAAGGTGACATTTGACACAAACACACCCTTCGAGATTGCTTGACTCATGACATGAACCCACATTCGTTCCTAGAACACCAATATTGTTGAACTCTACAGTCACATCACAAAGAGCGATAGGCAACTCACGTATTACAGCAGCGGGCTGGGTACGATCGCCAAGGCCACTGGCGCATCCCTGCGTTATCGATTATCCAGCGACTTGGACATGGTCTTTGGCCGGTACGTCGTCGCATGAGGCTCTATCGGATAAATCTCATTTTGGACTAGAAATTTACACAAGGTCATCATGGCTTCTTATCGCTGACTTTCAGACAACTACCAAAATGGGGATAGGATCTTTTTGTTCGATGAGAGATGTCGTTTCGTGTGCGTGGACGCTACGCGTTTCTCATGCGTGTTCCAGGGGTTTCGCGTGGTGCTTACCAAGTCCAAGCACTGGCGGGTATGATTGCTCGAGTGAGTTTGTCTCAAACAAGTACTGTCTATTCCATCATCCAACTGAAATTACAAAGGTGGGTCTACTTCTACCAGGAAACAATGAGCAAATACCATTGTAAGGTCCTTCGCCATTACTCCTGTCTTACATATCTGACGCGTTTGCAGTGCGTTCGATTTATACTCAAAAACGGACGATGACGGTTTGAGTTTGGCAAGACCCGTCAGATCAGCCAACCTTCCACGAAAGAGTCCGAGAAGAAGGCCAAGTATGCTGTATTGGCGAAAACGTTCCAGAAGACGTTCTGTCGAACCAACGTTCATATCCATTTCGTCGGGGTGTGGTGAGTCTTTTGGCGGGTCTGATTGCCTTGACATGTGCTCATCTTGACCATTTTAGCACCGTATCGTCAGTTGGCACCGGCAGGAGTACCACGTTGCCTTGCACGACGACTTCCTGTGAACATATTTGTTATTTCCGGCATGCACTAGCTTTGGACGAGCGACGCGTCAAGTTTTTGCCTGTGTATGTGTACGGTGGACGATTCAGCTGTAGTGACGATGGGCGTATCAAGGAGGTTTGGTTTGCGGGCTGTCATTCAGACGTGTACGTCTGTCATCGTCCGACCGAGGTCTTCATCCTGACATCTCAGTCATAAAGAGGCGGTGGACACAGACAGAACGAGAAGCTCCAGTCCGGGGACATCCCGTTGTTGTGGATGCGCAACCAAGCTATCGCTGCCGGGCTCGAGATGGAGCCTGCGGACGTGATGTGATCGACGGCTTGAACAAGGAAATCACGCCTTCACTCACCTCCGCATGGTGGCCGTTGGGACTATTGCCCCTCAGACGTTTGCTATATTACAATTCCGATAGGCATACTTTGAGGTAAGGAAGGTCAAGATCGTCTTGACCCTCGTCTCACTGACTCACCAGGCCCACCTTGGGGATCCCTGCCAGGACAAAAGGTGCACGTGTCCGTGCTATTCAAAAATAATTACAAGCCTTGTACCCAGTTCTACAACAACCCCACTGGGTGGCCAGAGCCTATGTTTTGGAATGATGCGACCAGTCATCAGCGGCTTCAGAATCTGCCAGACTTGTGGGAGAAGGACGTCTTCGATGAAGGTATTCTTCCGACACTGCTCGACGATCTCAAACGAGGTCAATCCATCCTGGACGCGTTGGATTGCCTCGCGTTCTTGGCCAGCTTTGGTGGGCTAATATCTCGCGAGCATATCCGTCGATGCTGATTCAGAAACGTCCTTAGACGTTTACAAAAATGCGATCAGTGTCTATCAGCCTGAGGACGCAAAACGAATCTTGGCCACATTTTTGAAGAGCAAAGATAGAGCGGTGCGACTTAGCACTGCGGTCACCTATTGCAAGCTAGAATGAGATTGGCCTTTGGAGACGACCGAAGGCGAACTTGGACAACAAATCATGAAGGACGTTTCCGAGCCTTTAAAGAGCAATAGCGACAAGGATTGTCGCCGTGCTGGCATATGCATACCGTCCCTTTGCAAGCGAATGGAACTGAGGCCGGGTCTGATCAGCGATGAGAACTTGAAGATGCTCGTTCAATTCTGTGACAACACACGTATCCTCAAACATGAGGAGGGGACTTCTACCGTTGTTTTTCACAGCGCGCAGGCCTTGTCCATGTTGATGAAGCGTACGCATTCTTTGGCTTATGCGGACGTGTGCTGATGATGTTTGCACCAGTGGATGACGAATTTGCCAAGAGACTCATTGTTATAGACTCGGTGACTGATGGCACTGAGGCGCTGCGTTCAGATTGCAAGTGACTCCATCTGAGCGATCACATGTAACGCTGACGATCTCTGCAGGCAGCCCTGTGCTGGTCGCCGTGTTGAGCGTCGTGGATGGGTTGGCCAAGGATAATGCGTGTTCCTATAGTCCATTGACGCTGGTCTCGCCACCGGTGCAGTGAACTTCTGGATAGTCCGTAAGTCCAGTTATATATTCCGATGTATTGCATCGTTAACGCGTTCATAGTCGGTCAAGTGTAAGGACCCTTGTATCTTTTTACGGCCCTTCTCACTTCGCCAATAGTATGTCTAATGGCGTCATTCGCGCAACCGGTAATCGGACAGATGCCTACGCATACAGACTCCCATTGTCAGTAACGTATCCTCTACATCCGTGCTGTCCTCAAATCTGTTCTATCAGCGCGTTTCAGTGGATTTTCCCTGTCATCCTCTTAATCGGCCTTCCTTTTGCCCCAGAGTCTCCTTGGTGGTTGGTACGCAAAGGCCGGTACGCAGATGCTGAAAGAGTCCTCGTCCTTCTCGGAGGACCCACGATCGATGCTACACTGCAGCGAGAACAAATTCGGGAAACGATCGAACTCGAGGACTCGTATGCTGCAACATCAACGTACATGGATTGCTTCAGGGGTATGCCATCCCTGTCCCACACTCGTAGAATATCTTTGACCTACAATATTTCAGGCAAAAGTTTCATGCGTACCATTGTTGCCATGATGGTGCCTGTGCTGCAGCAATGCGCAGGTAATGATCAACCTGACTGTGTGCCTACTGTAGTGATCGGACCGTGTTTTCAGGTGTTGCTTTTGTCCTGGGTTTCAGTACATACTTTTTCGAGCTTGCCGGGTTTGCAACAAGCAACGCTTTCAACCTTGGCGTGGGAGTGGCCGCTATCGGGGTAAGTCCTGCGATATTCCTCAAGTGACCCTGGCCGTATGACCTTGTTGAATAGGTCGTTGGAAATCTGCTGACTTTTTATGCCATTAACCATTTCAGCCGTCGGTTCCTCTTCAACTGGGGCATGTTCGCTTGCGGCACTATTTTGATGTTGATTGGCTTCATCTGGATAGGAAACGCAAATCAAAATGCAAAATGGGCCGCTTCTGTGCTTGTACGACACCTCTCCAATGAGCCTTCGCCGTAAGAAAACTGACCCTTTTACGTTCCAGACGATTATCTACAACTTTGTCTTCCAAGCCACCATGTGAGTTTTTCACGTCGTGAATGACGCACATTTGACGTGTCCCTTGCGAAAAAAACAAACAAACAAACAGCGGTCCACTCTCATACATCATCTTCGCCGAAGTCCCGTCTGCCAAGCTGCGTTCAAAGACGGTCGGTATGGGAATTGCCACCGGTGCCATTTCTGGTATGGCTGCCAACATGATCACTCCCTATCTGTGAGTGGTCCTTGTGTTGGCGACGCTTATAGTCACGCTCATTCCTGTGTGGTATGTAGCGTGAACCCAGACAAGGCAAATCTCGGAGGCTATGTCGGCTTTATCTTTGGGGGTCTTTCACTTGCAGGGTCTGTCTGGGCATATTTCTTCATTCCTGAAACCGAGGGACGGACCATCCATGAGTGCGTAATTTTTTTTATATTCTTACTTATTTTGGTCTTATCATTATACCTAGGCTTGATTTGTTATACGAAAAGGGGGTGCCTGGGAGGCATTTCAGGACGTACCGTTTGTATGATGGAGATGTGGATAATATTTAAAGTTACCCCGATACTCGTGATTACAATATGACGAGCTGGTCAGTAACCTCCATATGAACATCTTTGCGATGCCAACCATATTCTTAACTAAGGCGTTCCTAATTGCTCGGGACCGGGCTAGTGCTCGTATAGTTCATTACTTATGGTCAGTACTTCAGTGCCGGCAGCCACTGGCACCTTTCTCCCCACCCTCGCCTTCATCCATCATACATATGACACCAACCTTTCATTCGGTCACTGCCCGCCTGTCTGGTCACTGTTTTCGCCCAGTCCCTTCGATCATCGTTACAGCTGGTAGTAGCTCACCTATACAACCCTGCAAGGGCGGCGGTCGGGGTAGCGGCCTGATGAGAGCTTTCGCAGGTTCGAAACCACGTGCCTACTACAACCCGCTTGCCTGTCACTGCATACTACACACGGCCCTGAGCCTCGCAGGGGGCCTGACAGATGCAGCAATAGCCTGATTGACAACCCAAGTTGTCCTCCTTCGCACACTACTTCTATTCTCGTCACATTTCGTTCAGGTGTTTCAGGTGACTCATCTTGAACAAGACTGAGTGGACTCTGTGTGATTTGGGCATGACAACACGCAGGATCCAGATGATGAACTTGAAGCGATGACTCGATTATTCTTACAGGGTAAGCACGCAGGAGGTTGAAAGGTTGACAGCTCCTTGGGTGACGTCAGTATCAACACGAATTGAACATTTACGCCACCGGGTAAGTTGGTTGTTCTTTGGCGAGATGCAGCTTCGTTGTCTGATCGCATATTCAGGAGGGCACAAAACTTTGTCGAATGCGACGGCATACTTGATGGCATGCTCCCTCAATGCGACGACAAGCGCGGACGTCTTGGACGTTCAAAATGACCTTCTTTCTGGCACAACACCCCAACTGGCGAGCGCATCTCCAGAGTTGTGGCCATCATGACAGTGCTCGGCATCGAGGTACAGTTTAACACGTTCATAAATGCTTGGCATGCTCTAAATCCCTGGTAGGTATCGACTGCCATTTCCTCCTCCAATCTTATCAGGACTCCACCTATTGAGAACATGACTTTTTCACACATGGATGTGTACGTCCTCCAGTTGCTTGTGTTGCCAGTCTTGTTTTGCCTCTTGACGTCGTCCAAGATACACAATGTCTTGCTCGGGATAAACGTGACCGTGAACGTTGCTGCGTCCGTGACGCAGTCTAGCGCGAATCCTTCTGTTACACTCAATCCTTCTCACTTCGAGGACGCTATTTCTCAGATTGCGGCGCAATATGTCTGGGCTGGTGAGTTTGTGGCCAGTATCCATGTATCTCACTGCTGAACCTCAATCGTTTCGTCTCTTTTCAGCTGGTCACACCAACGGAAACTTTGGATTTGTATACAGATCTGGCGAGAGCATCGTTACAGACCTCGTAGTCCTATGGAGACTAAATGTAAGTCTTACCATCCAATTCTGCGATGCGATGCTGACCGACATCCCTGCCGCCAGGTCAACACCATACCTGTAAGTACGCTCCGCACCTCTGTTCGCTGAGTATGATGGCCTAGACCCGAGTGGCGTCCCGATTTGGTAAGTCGCGGCTCGGCTACTTGCACTTGTGCGCACCCGGTCGACTTTGATCGCCTCTGACGTCGTCGTGCTCGCGTATCGTGCCTCAGGATCGTCCATGCACCTTCTATGGTCCATATACGATATGTACGGCGTGTCCGATTGGTCCGATTCGGCCTCGGCGCGCCTGCTCGACTTGGTAAGTCGTTTTGGTCCTGCTGACAGCTTTAGGTGGCGATTTTATTTCGCCCTCGTCGACGCGGTGGATTGGCTGGTGAGTAGGGTCGATTGGGTCGATTGGTGGGTGGTGGGTGGTGTGGATGGCCCAGGTACGTTTCCCGTTTTGTTTTCGTACCACTTGTGCTGACTTGTCTCCACCATAGCCAACATCCTGGTTTCAACTCGTTTCGAGTCGGGACTCACGCTGCTTGCTGTGCCATCCATCCGGCACCTTTCTCCATTCATATTGACGCCATCCGCACCGTTTCGGCATGGCCCGTCGCCCTTGACATCTCCCCTTTCACCCTGTACCCCCAACTGGCCTCCTGGCCTGGTACCTCGACATTGCGCCTCCGGCTCGTCGTCTGCGTTCAAATCACTATGCGCACGTTCCCTGATGCTAGGTGAGTCACCTGCATCGTTTGCGCGCGATCCGGCGCTCTCGCCGTTCGCTAATTGGACCATTTCGCCTAGATAGCTCCCTGGACTTATGGATCGACATAACGCTTTCGCGTCGTCGCTGGCATCGTCGCCATCGCATTGGGGACGTTTTGGGGTGTTGTGGGATGCGTCTGGTACGTCCTCGTTGCGTCCCGGTTCGATCCGGTTAGCTGACTTCACCAGTTTGCCTTTATACGCTTCTAGATCAACTTCTGGGGATTCTGCTTTCGCATCGGTCTCACGCGGGTTGCCATCGCCTTTGGGGCCTCTGTGGACACCGTGGTATGCGTCTACGACATGCTGGTGAGTCCCCTTGTCCGCATTTCCCGCTGGCCTGGCCTTTTTGCTCAGATGACCTCCCAGGTCACTACCTCGACATGGCGACTTCGCGGTGTCGTCGCACCCGTCCCTATCGCATTGGGGATGTCCCTGGACGTTGTGGATACCGTCTGGGCCGTTCGCGGTTTGTCCCGGGTCGTCCAGGTCGTCTCGAGCTCCATCAGGTGAGTTTCCCTGCTCCAGTCGCTCTGACCGTTCGTGCACCCGTATTGACGTGCTCTGTGGCTCCTTAGGTCGGTTTGTATGGTCCTCGTCAACCTGCGACACTCCCGTCATTGTCGTCTCAGCCATGGTAGGTCCGACGCTTCGATTTGTGGGTACGTTGGCGCCTTGTCCCGTTGCAATCTGGTTGGCTAACTCCAGATCTTTGCTTTCGCCCACTTGGTTGATCTTTCGACGTAGCACGTTTGTACCGCTTACATGCTCGTCTGTTTCCGTTGTAGGATGCTGTTGGGCATTGGGGAAGTCGTCTGGTACATGCGTTTCGCCATCAGGCTGGTATAGCTCGTCTCGCGCTCCCCTTGGTGAGTTCCCTCTACCTTTTTGCTCCAACTGTTCGGGTTCGGGTTCTGATGCTTTCTCCAGCTCCTTTCGTTGATCCCGTAGGTCCTTATCATGATGTAATGGCATGACGCCGTGACCTTTAATACATACGTGCATCACCTCCCCACTTACACGTTGTATGCTCATTTCTTTTTGATTCTCCGTTACAATATTTTCCTTACAGTCTGAGTTCTTTTAAGTCCTTTCCCCATCCTGCCTCTCTCCATCGTTCATCAGGTAAGACCATCATCTCGTATCTCCTTCGCTATGCTTACCTATTCTGTGGTTTGTCTTACTCTAGTTCAAATGCTCGTCACCTCACAGCAGGTTGTCGGCCCTCAGGCTGCTGGCTCCGAGCAGACCACACATTCGTTTGACAGTTCCCGGGTCCAACTTGTTGCCAAAGCCAACACTCCTCAGCCATGTTCATCCCCCCCTCCCAAATTACTATTGACTATGAATCTCGTCGTCTCAGATGGCTGGTTATCCTTCTCCTCCCTTCGAGTTTTGGATCGACTCTCGTGACCTGCGATCTACATTGTCACATCCTATACCCCGTCCACCCCCTTTTCAAATCACTATTGACTATGAATTTTGTCTCAGGCTCGCCAGTCATGGTCACCAACGATTGATCTCCCCGCCTCAAAACCATTCCTCCTCAAGCTTTGTGCTTGGAGGTTCGTCTCCTAGTGCGGGACGTTTGTCAGGTGCAGTATGGGAACAAGAGTGGTCTGAGGAGTACTTTTTGCCCTCGATATTGATATATGTGTATACCATTTTTCCGTACACCATGTAAAATGACTTTTAAAATTTGTTTATTCAAAAGATACTCGACCTGAAAGTTTCTTCAATAGCGGGTGTTGTCACGCATGTGTCCCTACTTATGTAATATAGATCTAACCGAATCCGTGTTTGTACTACCGTAGTCCATAGTATGAGAATAACACAACAGAAGTCTGATATACAGATCATGATATATGTTGGAATGTGTGGTCATATATGTGATACAATAGTCATCGTGATATCATAACGCTGAAAATTTCCCGCACATTGACAACGTTGTCATTCTGCGGAAATTGAGTAGTAGTTGGAGGAGGAGATTGTATCATCACATGCAACTGGCATTGTAGTTATACGAAGTAATAGAACAGTGGACTCCATGTAGATCTCGCTCTTTGCTCTCCCGATTACAAAGATGATTTATTGTCGCTTCTTCGCATACTACTAGTATTACATATTCGCTGTCATCCCAAATGAATTCATCCGGGCCGCAACGGCATGTTGAGAATATAAATACAATATACTGCAGGAATTTGCGACTGTCGCTCCCCATTCTCTTCAACCTCGCCGCATTTCGTTCGCCGCATCAGCCTCCCAATTGCTCGAAAAATACACCAGTCAAGAAGACATGGATTTTATGTAAGTATTGCAATTGTATTGTCATAACGTTCATTTATATCTGTCACACGAATATTTCATAGTAATGTAGAGTCCAGTGACTCCGAAGTGGAGATTGTTGACGACGGTTGGGAGGGTGATGTTGCACCCCCTGTCATTGATCCCTTGGGTGACCACGACCACGAGGACGCACCATTCAATGTCGCTCGAATCCCGGAACTCCATGAGATCAATGATCCTGTTGATCAGGCTGATATTTTGGATGCGATACAACGCGATATTGTTGCGCGGTCGAATAGGGACTATGCAGCTCAGTTTAACAGCATGCCGGTAAGAGGTTCATCTGTCTATTCCACTTGGTCTCACACCATGCTCTGGCAGGTCAAGCGAGTTCTTCTATCTGGATTGAGGTCTCTGTGTGAAGGTCGCAGAGCAACCACAGCCATCCATACTTTAGCTCAGAGAACGCAGGTCATAGTTGACCAAAATCTGAAGGTCGATCCATTCGCTAACGATGTCGTTCCTTATATCGAGCGCCATCATTTGGATTTTCTATTGTACTTGGGAAGTCAGATTGGGCTGAATGCTATTCTCCCACCACTCCGTCACCTTGTTGATCATCGATGGCATTTCACTCTGACATTTTCGAAAATGTTTAAAATTTGGCCTGATACTCTCGCATCCCTGCCATTCTCCACTGCTGGGCGGATGATGCATATTGGCTACATAGGGCAAGAGGATGTTTGGATTGCGATGGTCCCACACTCACTCGTTGATCAACCGGATACACCGCCAGACATGACCGTTCTCCCTGCAAATTCGTCTACCATGCTTTCGGAGCATGCGTACATGATCGTCTTGTTCATCGCCCATGTTTTGAATCGCATGCGATTTCAGGACATTTATTGCAGGACTTTATATCCGGAATCTCCGTCATATAATACTGTTAGGAATGCTACCGACATTCTGTGAGTCTCTCCACTTGAAAGGGATTGTGTTGTCGTCCATGGTTGAATTGACCAACCATTGCACAGTGGCAGGCTCAACGAGCGAAACAGGGCACTCGAGCTGACACTTCCCGATGCCCGCAGGTTCCATGATGAAATTGCAGCGACATGGTCGAATTGGGTTAGGAACGCACCGCGGTCATGGAAGCGGGATACATTTTTGGTGGACAATGTCCCTGTCGCCCTTACGATGCGATACGGACAGAACCAGCCAATATACGATACCCGTGCTCTACAACAAGAACGGCAGACATGGAACGATGATCGTGACATGAGCCACATCCGATTAATGTTGTTCTCCCTCGCTCATCATCTGGTGTGAGTCATTTTCCAGTCATTTTCAAATTATTTTCAGCAATTCATACATGTCTACTCGCACAGGTTCAAAAAAGTGCATGAGTGGCATACGCCTCGTCACGCTGAGCTTTTTCAAGCATATGGACACATTTTCGACCGCCCAGCTGATGACCCATTGAGAGTTGAGCTCGACAGACAAGCTTTGGAGGGAAGAGGTAGAAATGCAGTGGAGGAGGACACGATGCTATATGACCAGGACGGTTTCCGTGTCAGGCGCAAGTTCCCGTTGCGAGACACAGAATCAGGAGCACTTGTCGACCTGCGGAACGTACAGGACCTATTCCCTCCGGACAACAACGGTCGGAACACATTCTATGCATACCCAATAGGCTACACCAAGAACTACGGTCATGTTCAAGCTCGTCGGACAGTCCAATCTTTTGACTGGGTTATCGACCGCATCAATTCAGTTATTACCCCTCCTCTCGACGGTGATGCGGATCCAAACGACCTCGATATACCAAGAGGATATCCAGTGGTCCATGGAACCCATGCTCAAATATATAATGCACTGTCCCATCGCGTCCGGAACGTCGCACGCTTCCATTACGTGCAATTGGGTATTCTTACTTCTGTCTTCGCAGGCACGACTGCCAGCAGTATTCCTCTCAAACGTACGTTCGAACGTCGCAAGGCCCACTGTATCGATGGTGGTCTCCCACACCAACGACATGCCTTCGCGATTCAAGGGGATAATCAACCACAATCTGTACGTTTAGAACAAACATTCTCAATCGATGTCTTCCGATTACAACCAGAGCATCGATCAGGAGGGTATGTCATCGTTACCATGATCTTTAACTCACTAATATACCATCACTACTGCTTCAGGGCTATATACGACAACGTAATCACCAAATTATGCAAATTCCTTGCGCATCCCAAAGTTCTACAGCCTATATTACATTGTCTTCAACCATTTTCACCAGAGGTAAGATTCGTTGATCTGACTATTACATTTGTTCATTCTCCTCAATTATTGATCCTACAATACTAGGTCATACCAAACCTTTGCACGTGGACAACGTATCCAATCACCTCACTCATTGAAATGATGTGGGAGGAACGTCTTTCAGAGCTGACCACTGATGGCGAAGTTTCACCATACGATATAGAGTTCATGGCTATGCTTGAACGCGCGCTGAACTATGCTCATACAGGATCTGCCAAGGTTCTGTCCCATAATGCGATGAGTCGACCTTTCATCTCTCTGGGAATAGTATCCGATGGCATGCCAATAATCAACAAGAACTTCTTGGAGTACCATCAACTAATTTACGGAAGGGTCGTCATCTCGTCGGATGAATGGCCACTCTCGTCTGGCACGCTCACGCCAGTGATGTGTTCAAGGCGATCTCAGGAAATAACATATAATATGTCACATGCAGACGTAAGTTGACTGTATCTCTCTGATTCATATGTCCATTTTCCGCATTTTGACCATGATGTCGTTTTGCGGGAAATGGGCCTCGTTGAAATTTCCGCAAAACGACATCGTGGTTGAAATGCGGGAAATGGGCGTCTGGATTGTTTCATCGACGAATTGCACCAGAATGTTGATAACATCGTCTCACAGATGTCCCAGGCCCGTTTGACCATCGCCCATGCTCTTCGTCATCTTCCATCCGCCTCATTTCATACAATTCCTGACGATAACATGCGCGTCGCGTGTCATGTCATCGATATCGCCTTCAAGATGTATATCAAAGAGGTGAAGCGACTCGTCGCTGATGCTGTACGAGATGAAATCAGGCCACTCTTGATTAGCAATCGGATCGATGTCAAGCTTGCTGCTTCTGAGAGGGAGAAGAAACTGGATGCTTGGCTCAGAGAACCTTATCCCTTGGTTTATGCCGACCCAACCCTTCCTTATCTCCTCAGGGCCATCAGCCCACGCAATCGTGACGGCTCTGTAACGATGAAACTTCAATCAGCACGAGGAAAAGGAGAGCCGCTATCGTTCTTTGTCAAGAAGTTGATTTCTGGGGTGGACAAGCAGCGTGCGCCTCCTTTCATACAGCGCGGCACATTCCAGAAAACTCTGTCAGTTGCCATTGCTGAGCTGACGAAGACTTGCAGACTTCGAGGGCTATCCAATGATCAAATATCTGATTTTTTGGAATATGCCATTACACACGTCTGTCAGTCTATGCGCATCAATCATGTTCCTTGGTCTACAAATCCCACTCCTGGAGCTCATGGGGCGCCTAGTAAGGTCGTTATCCATTCAGTTTGGCTTTCCCTCGGTCAAACAGAGCCTCCACGCATCCATCCTACCTCCTCCATCCTTACACCACAGGAATCACGAGACCTGGTTGCATACAGGCAAGCCGAGGCTATTCAGCTCGATGATCGCCGTGCAGAATGGTCTGCCTGTCAGGTGAAACTTGTTCAATATCATCAGGTTCTCCACAAGGACTCGCTTCCCATCGAATATAACGTCAGTAACGCATCCATCTCACAAAAAGATACTTGGATTTTGTCTGTCTATAATTGGGTCCGGGACACTTATTCTCCGGCAACACGTCCCCTTCATGCGTTGGCACTCTTCATTTCCTTCATCTTTGCCGGCCTCCTACCTGATGTCTTCGCACCTGCTTCGTTCCCCAACACGAGTCATCTCACCCCCATTCAAATCTCGCAGTATGCCAAAACAATGGCATGGACGGGGCGTCCAAGGAAGGGTACCACTGATCCTTTGCCATTCATCACAATGGTCACTACGTTTATCATTGCAGTTGGGGATGATCGCTCTCCACTTGCAACGGCACTACACCAAGTCCATACACGTACTGCAACTGATACGATGAAGAAGGATGTTGACACGTTCCTGAAAAAACATAGTATGTCAATCAATCATTCACCACCATTTTATTTTAATTTCACTCACTTCCATTGACCAATAGCTCAGAAAGGCATCTCAGTGCTTAATACCTTTCTCCGCTTCGGTTTGGCAGATGCCCAATCCAGTCGAGTGTTCAATGCCGGTCAATGGAAACGTGATTTCATTCCAAAATCACACACGCAACTCCGTGACCATTGGTTTGAGATCAAGAAGCGTTTACAAGCTGGGCAGGAATTTGGTGGATACAATGCCGTCGCTTACCTACTTGGAAATGCTACAGCAGACAAGCTGCTGGAGAGTCAGTGGGTCAAGGTAAACAGCTCTGCCTCGTCCAGACCCCTTCCACCCTCCTCTTCCTGCTCCTCCTTGGGAAAACGTCGTCAAATTCAACGTCAAGACGATTTCGGTAGTGATGACATTATTGACATCTCAGAATATGGTGTCATGGAGGGAAGCAGCACTCAACGTCGTCGATTATAGATTCAATGAATGTCCTGTATATCACATTGTTCATACATTGTCAACTTTCCAGTGTCGCCACATCAAGAATATGGTGCTGAAATGTCTACTCATCGCTACAACTTGAACCCTTGAAGTTAGTAACTGGCCTAGGCTCCAACTCGTCTCGCACAAACCAGCTGATTAGTACTAAAGTTGTCAATATTTACACCGTCACGGTTTTCTAGTCGTGACATATTCATAGATGGGTTTCAGACTAATTTCTTTTTCGCTTCCAAGTTGACTTTCCATTCTTCAGTCGAGCAGTACACATATTTTAAAATTGGGGTAATTGGAGTGTTGTCCTATTACACAGGATTTGTCAACCTATCACATCATCCCTCGTTGGTCTTCCCAACATGAATACAAACCAAAAAGAAAGAAAGCTGATCTGACAAACACACAGTCGCAATTAAAGCGGAAAATGACGGTTGAATGTTCGGGATGACCACTGCCTGTATATTGGCGATTGCCTTACAAATCCACTTACGCAGCTTGCCTATCATGATATGGTCCCCGCTGCTCCCACTCCTATAAATTGGATCAGCATGTACAGCGACTCCAATTCACTATTGCACAAAAACATTCTCTACTCACCGATACTCACCTCTGACTCGTACCAGCCATGATGTCGACAGAGCAAACACCTACACTCTTCAAGCCCGCCAAGGTCGGCAAGATAACCCTCCAGCACTGTGTCGTGCTTACCCCATTGACCCGCGTCCGAGCCTATGCCTCTCAATGTTCCCGGGCCACAGCAGGCATCCTACTATTCTCAGCGGGCATCTACACCAGGAAGCCTGCTCATCACGGAAGCTACCTTCATCTCACATGATGCAGATGCAGGGGGATACGCCCACGTCCCAGGTATCTACACTGATGCACAAATTCAAGGTTGGAAAAAGGTACGCACTTGGCTTATCTCTTTGTTCCTGCTAAGCCTGTGTCTGACGTATGTGCTCGTAGATTACGGATACTGTCCATGCCAAGGAATCATACATCTTCCTTCAGTTGTGGGCGCTGGGTCGTGCTGCTGATATCGATTTTCTCGAGAAACAGGAACCGCCTTCGCCGTATGTCTCTGCATCTCCCATCCAGTTGACCGGTAAATCAAGGCCCCCTCGTGCGTTGACTGAAGAGGAGATCAAGGATTACATCGCCACGCACGCAAGAGCTGCAGGCGACGCTGTGCACCGTGCCGGGTTCGATGGAGTGGAGATACACGGTGCAAACGGTTACCCCATTGACTAGTTCTTCCAATCCGTGTCTAATTCACGCACGGATAGATGGGGCGGAGACGAAGAGGGCAGGACGAGGTTTGCGAGAGAAGTCGTCGACGCTGTCGTAGATGCAGTCGGCGCAGAGCGAGTTGGTGTTCATGTCAGTCCCTGGAGCACCTTTCAAGGTGAGATCTTTCCTTGTTTTGACCTGCAAGGCCGTCATGCTCATATTGTGTTTCAATGGATTCGTAGTACTAGTCAAACGTCGGTAGCAAAGGACAAACCTGCGTGTGATGCGGTGTCGACCATCAACCATGGAATCTCAGGCTGGTGTGCTTCCAAAGAGTCGGTGTATATGTTACGGTCCAAATGGGTAGACCCCTTTCTGTTGTCCACTCGGTGTCATTGTATCGCTTGGAAACCATATCCGGCTAGGTAACAGAGCGGTGGATGGTGGATCTCAGCGGAGAATGACTGCAGAGTACAGCACAGAGGGGATCGTCGAAGGGAACCTTAGTACTTGATGCACGTAGTACAATTATCACGGCTTTGCTACTACTTACCATGTCCTTCAGCAAGCACACACAACATTTTCCAAAGACTGTAAGAGGGTAGAGAACTTCACAACGGACCACTGGGACCAGTCTGTCCGTGTCATATTATTAGTTTTTTTTTTCAGTCAGGAAACGGGTATTTGATGAAAGCACTCACAGATGCACCCAAGTTCAGCCACTGTCGTACCTTCTCACTACTCTGCTCTTGACAACGTACTTCTTTCTCCTTGTTCCGTTTCTCCCTTTCTGCAGCCATCGATTTGGGTGTAGTGCCCTTCAGCAACATCGACAGGAGAAGGACAGTATCCATTGCTTCCAGTAAACC
>JBBPQR010000141.1:0-17127 GCA_038092615.1 Boletus sphaerocystis | reverse complement strand
CTGTTTTGTCACCGCAGAGGACACCGTGTTCGCGCTCAACGTCGCGTTGATCGTCGTCGCGGGGAGCGCTGCCATCTGCGCTGCGACAGCTTCGAGGGGCTCGACCGCGAAGCCAAGGATGGCAGTGACGTCGCCTGTCGTGGTAGACGCGGCAGTGGTGAACGCAGACGGTGTGCTCATACCGGAGGACGGGTTCGACACCGAGGAAAACGTAGAACGGAGGCGGAATATCGCGGATGGTTTTTCGTTGGAGAGCCTATATTCGGAAAGGGGGGTTGGATCAATCCACAGAGTTGAGGGCGGGACAATAGGGCGGGACGTACATGCCCAGTACCTGAGACCCTTTTCCTGGCCAGAAAAAGTGTACTGTAGCACCATAGCGTTCAGGGAATGGGACTACATTCGAATGTCAACCACGCGTTGGGCGGATGAACAGGTAGAGACGCTCACCTGTTCCCAGTAGAAAAACGCAGACGTGATTGACATTCTCGGCAGCGGGAATCTCAAAGTAGGCGTGCGTTTCGTCTACCTGTTGTAGGTTGGTTTGGAGAAGTCTGCCAGCTACACAGCACCCAAACATAGAGTCGACGGGAGGCGTAGATATCGAATACAAGTAGTAAATCAACCACTAGAGTTACGGGTGCTTGCAGTTAGTTTCGACGGCTGGTGAGGAGGTCGAGCGAAGATTGTGGTTGGAGGATGAGTTGGATGTCATGGATCGATCATGATGTGCATACCACCGGTCCACACCACATTTGCCGAATTCCACTCGGTTCCACAACAGACGCGAACACAACAAATTATTACAATTGATCCACCAAATTATCACGACATCATAGGAAATTGCACTCTATAGAAACTTGATGGGTGCATAATGATATCACAACAAAGTCAGGAAGGTATCTGTGCAAAGTCCCGAGCTTTCCATCCTCGTATCGTCCGTCTACTCCGGTTTCTGGGACGTGTTAACCTTTCCTGCCTCGACGTCCTCTAGTGGTACCCTCTCATACTTGTTGTCGCCAGACTTGGGACTCTGCGACTCGATGTGTTTCACCCAGGTATACCAAATGGACCCTGCGAGAATGATCGCAATCGAAGAAGCGCGCCCGCTGTATTCGTGAAATTAGCTCGGAAATTCGCCAGTGCACCAGTAAAATACTTGCAAAGATATCACATCACTAAACAACCACATGGCCAACAGTGACGAAGCAACGCCACGAACAGCGGAGGACACCATGTGTGTTATCGGAGAGGTCACTTTGATAGAAAGCAAGCTGGCAAGGCTCATCAGGAACCCAAGAACACCCTGTCCATTCCTGGTCATCGAACGCTCCATGTGCGGATAAGATACCCACCGTGATCAAGGAACCCCAGATAAATGTATGCAGTTGCGAAATCTCGCCAGGAGCGGGAATAACCTCGTCTGATCCAGAGATGAGGCTCGTGATGGCAGGCACCTCGCCAGCCAGGACGATAAGGGGAATCAGGACTACTGCGCTCAGCAAGTTTGTGTACCAGGAAAGCTGCATAGCGCTGCCTTTGACTACATCAAGGCTCTTTTTGATCACAACTGAATGGACTGCAGTTATCGCGGAACTGGCGACACCAAATGCAATGCCAAGCACTGCAATTGGGATAGCATCCAGGAAGATGCCGACGAAAAAGCCAAGGGTGACTACCGAGCACGAGAGAAGGATACGGAGGGAAGGTCGTGCGTTCAAGAAGATGTAGGAAGTCACAACGGTGAATGGGAGTAACAATCCGCGGGCAACCTGGTAGAACGAGGCATCAACGTATTTGAGAGTGTAATTACTGAAACTGAGAAAAGGTGAGCAGGGACAAGCGCAGATAGCGGGACGACGAGCTTACCTCAACCCGATGACGTTCAACACGATCATAGGCGCAAGTCCTTTTATTAGTTGTGCATCAATGTACAGAGGGACCTGGATAAGCCTTGCCGAATGTGAAACGAGAAAGAGGGCAACAGCGATCACGAGCTGCGTGAACAGGAAAAATAGTGGAGCTGATGTAGACTGGAGTACCCATTTATTCCTAGAATACCTGAGCCAGAATCAGAATCAATATAGGAATCAACATACGCCATGACCATCTATGGGTGGATGAGCTGAGAAGCAAGTAAACCGAGAGAGAGCATCACATACCGCCAGTGCCGCTACGAGATAGAACAACACAGTCCCTGTCTGAAGCTTCTTTAGTTCTCGACAAGGATTATGTACCCCACATGACATACCACAAGGAGGTGGTTATTTTGCTGTTGCCCACGGGCGCCATTTTGCGTAGACATTGTCGAGCTACTCGACTGCGCACGGATACTCTTATTGAGGGTTCTGAACGCCAAGTTCTAGCTGGGTGGTGTGAATACGTGTCGAATGTTGGATGGGCGCAGCAAACCTTATTTGCTCACGTGATATGATTGGTTGCGCGCGTGCCAGTGTCGCGTTCAAGTTTTGTAGGAGTCTAACTTGATTACCGTCGCCTCATTAGACTCGACTGACTTTGAGTTGCTTGACTAGGTTAGCTTTTAACCATGTCAGACGATGGCCAAGGTTCTGTGCCACCACCACTCACCATTCGGAACATTGGCAAGTGCTCGATTTCACCCTTTCTGGATCCAGCCTCAAACGTTTGATGTATTAAAGAACCAGACAACACCATGAAAATACTGTTGGCGACCGATAACCACATTGGTTACCTTGAGCGAGATCCAATTCGTGGCCAAGATTCAATCAACACCTTCAAGGAGATCCTGCAATTGGCGGTCAAGCACGATGTGAGTTCAACTTTGCTGCTTGGGTGGGGCGTCTTCGCTGGTCTGTGCGGGGTCACCCACGCCAATTTCGGTCTTTGTTAGCCAACACGCTGACAGGGCTGAACTAGGTTGACTTTATTCTCCTTGCCGGTGACTTGTTCCATGAGAACAGACCATCTAGAGATTGCCTCTACCAGGTAATCGCTCTCCTACGCGAGTACACGCTGAACGACAAGCCAGTTCAACTCGAACTCCTGAGCGATCCAACCGAGGGGAAAGCGGAGGGTTACAAGTACGCCACAAAAGCAGCACTTTATAGCATTCCAGACGCTTACGCACCCTAGTTTCCCAGCGATAAACTATGAGGATCCTAATTTAAACGTTGGTATCCCCGTGTTCTCAATACATGGCAACCACGACGATCCACAAGGTGCTGGCCCGGTAAGCATCACTCCACAATTTACTCCATGTCATTGACAACGTTTTCCAGGAAGGCGCACTATGTGCTCTCGATGTTCTCTCTGTGTCCGGTCTTTTGAACTATATGGGGAAATACGATCTGCCCGTCTCCAACGCTGACGCGCAACAAACCGGCATTGCAATCAGACCAGTTCTTCTCCGCAAGGGTAACACTTTTCTCGGCTTATACGGCGTGGGCAACGTCAAGGACCAACGCATGCACTTCGAGCTGCGCAGCAATCGCGTTCGCATGTACATGCCCCGGAATAAGAACGAATGGTTTAATATTTTACTGCTTCACCAAAATCGGTATGATGAGCACTAGCTTTGAACTTTGTTATAAAGATCTTCTCAACATTCTCTGCTCGTGGTAGCGTGCGACATGGTCCACAAGAGTCAGTCCCTGAAGGCATGTTTGATGACAGCGTGGACCTCGTTATTTGGGGTCACGAGCACGACTGCCGCATTGTACCCGAGCCGGTTGCTGGGAAAAACTATTATATCACGCAACCTGGGTCGTCGGTCGCCACTTCCCTCGCAGACGGTGAATCGATCGAAAAGTGAGTCTCATATATCATGTACGGATAACGTTCCATCCTCAGACCGTGATTTCCCATGTAGACACGTTGCATTGGTGGAAATACAGGGTAAAGAGTTTCAGTTGAAGCCGATACCTTTACGAACTGTTCGGCCGTTTGTGCTGGAAGACCTTGTCCTCAGTGAGACTGCCGAGGAGGAGGGTTTTGATATTAACGACCAGATCGCTGTGTCCAAGTTTTTAAAATCTCGGGTAAACCAGGTTTACTTTGATCAAGGACGATCGTGCTGACCGAAAACGATCGTTACAGGTGAATGCGCTGATCGAACAGGCCAATCGACTATGGGACGATCGAAACAAGAGGGCTGCCGAGGACGGAGAGGAGGAGATACCGCGCATGCTACCGCTTGTTCGGTTAAAGGTGCTTTCAAATGCCCTTCCGTGTGGTCCTTGTCTGACCTACGTTTCCTTCCAGGTGGACACGACGGGCGTCAGTGAGATGTCCAACCCCATCCGTTTTGGCCAAGAATTTCAAGGCCGTATCGCAAACCCACGCGACGTCCTCGTTTTTCACCGCGCCAAGAAGTCAGCACGGTCTACCAAAGTCACGATCGACCAACCCGAGCTCAGCATCGATGATCCGGAGCTCTCCATCTCCGAAAAGCTATCCAAAGTGCGGGTGCATACGCTCGTTAATGAGTACTTGGCAGCACAAGAGCTACAGTTGCTTGGCGAGGCTGGTATGTCGGACGCGATACAAGTATTTGTCGAAAAGGACGATTCGCATGCGATATCAAAGTGACCTGTGCTTGTTGTCCACCTTGAATTGCTTACGAACTATTCTAGTCATGTGTCGACTACGCTGAGAGCGCTCATGAAAGGCGTACAAGCGAACGGGGAGTTGGATGAGGCTGACCTCGACGATGCGGTCTGTCATTCGTGTTATTAAAACACCACTACTCTAAGTCCTTTATAGGTTAGCAAGGTCAGAGAGAAGCATGACCAAGAGTACGCGGGACAATCCATGTCAGCAAAGACGGCAAAATCCAAGGTTTATCTGTGTCTCCGATATCTCTTCCAGCACTCATACTATCGCCCTTTTATCAGGGTAAAGGCAAAGCTCGAGCCGAGGATTCGGATGGTGGCGCCTCTGTCGATTCGATGATGATGGATGTTGATGCGGCTGGGTCGGATTTTGAAGTGGAATCAGACGAGGTGCCAGCTCCCAAAAAGAAGGCGACGACTTCGAAGAAGACGACCGCCGCTACCAAAGTGCCCGCAAAGAAGGCACCCGCGAAAGGAAGGGGGAAGAAGGCTGTTGCGAGCGAATCGGAAGAAGTCATAGAACTTGATGATGACGAGGACGAACCCGCGCCAGCCCCGACCAAGAGGACGAGTCGGGCTGCAGTGTTGAGGTGATCCACGTTGCTTGTCGTTTTGGACACCCTCGACTGATTATATATGGGTAACTCGTACCTCTCATAGCCAGACGACCGCCAAGAAGGCGCCAGCGAAGAGGACGACAACCTCGAAGGCAAAAGGTTCAACGCAACAGTCGACGTTATCGTTCGCACCTGCTGGGCGGAGCTCGACCAGAGCGGCTGCAACGCGGGCAAGGGGCAAGTTGGCAAACACGGTACGTGGCTGCCTAAACTCTATGGTCTCACCCAGGAACGACATCTTACCCCTGAAATCAGGTGGACAGTGATGATTAGACACACATCTGTGCTTATTCCTAATGTGTGGTCGAATCTGTCATGACAAGTATCGGTTTGGCTAAAACCAATTATACTGAGCTGGCGACAGACAAAACTTGACGGGTATATTGTCGGTTGGTTGAGCTAGGTTTTGCGGGATCGTGCTTCGCGCCGGTGCCTTCAAATTTGAGATGAGGTGATGCCGCGACATGTGTCTGCGGAATATTGCATGCCAGATTGGTGTCTTCCAAAGACGTTGGGCCGTTAAGTATTCCAACTCTTCGACCTGTCAGGCGTTTAATGGGTCCGTGACTTAGGGACGCTTGTCACTACTAGGTCCGTCATCAATGTAAGCAGTGCCTGCACAGACCCAAGTATCCGTTATTCTCCGGATGGGCCGTCCCAAGCGATATCTACTGGCTCTTTCGTGACGTCGGGACAGACTGACTTTCAGGTCCACCTCCGCGTATCAGCCTCGTGAATAAGAGCCCGTTCCTTGGCGACCTTTCCGGGAAAGCGCAACGCGGCATTCTCCGTGGTGAAATGTTGCGAACTCGCACGTGATGCAGAATGGACGGTGCCGATCGTGCGGCTCAAGCACCTCTATGGATGCATTCGCATTCGAGAGACCCTGCAGGTGAACAGGTGAGCATTACCACCCCAAACAGTCGCCGTCGCTGCGTGGCCCGAAGCGGTCCGTGGGCACGGACGTTGAATGCATCCGCTATCAAATACTGACTATTTGCGCTCACGCGTGCGCGCGTCGGACCCAAAGCCCAGATACATTTGAATGGACAGCTCCCGACCCTGACCACCACTTCTCCACCGCGCTGAGTATACCCGTTCCCAATTCCCATCTCGCACATCCCGTCTGGGTGTTTCTTACCTGATTTATCGTGATGAAATCATAAAAACGATAAAGATCGTACCGTTGGTAGCTTCTTGCCTCTTCAAGCGATTTTCGGCGTGGGGGAACTTATCAGGGAAATAATGGTAACAAACGTCAGCTTTGCAACAGGCACCGATGGCAGACTCCATTTCCTCCATTGACAGGGGATGTTCTCAGCCTGCGTGGCCCTTTACATCGGTCAAGCTACGTTTTTGGATCCGCAAGGCGGTCGTCGGAACGCTTCGTAGGAAAGAATGACGCAATTAGAGGCAATGTGACTGGTGGATACTTATTCAAAGAGTAACTGGGGACCACGTTTGCGGAGATCGGACGTAGAGAAAGCTGCCATAATGTTATGTCACATAGAGGAAGATGGCGGTGATCGCACGGGTCAAGAGAACCGTGACGTGCGAGAGGGAGACCGAAGGGGTCATGGGCGGTGATCGGGTGGAAGGGACTCACATCCTAGATTGAACGTTCAGGTTGGAGTTGGAAATTGAGATTACATGGTTGACACCAGACTTTTTTACAGCTCGACTTCCCGAATGCCATCTTTGTCGACTACCTTGACCTTGTACCTTTCCGCACTGACTATTAACCGCTTGGAGACCTCGTTGATGCAACGTTTGAGCGTAGCCAAGCCCTCTTCGAGTGTTGCTTCGGGACTGTGGTATCTGGGGATGACATCGACACTACATTCCTTGAGGTACCTGAGGTCGATGGCTCACCTGTCTAGCAAACTCAATGCAAAGTAACTCCCATATCCATGCGCTGCAAATGGCACCTCCACTACAGTTCCCAGATAATCTATCCAATAGAGGGTCGGCTTGTGGTCCGCGAGATCATACCCACCAACGAGCAGGTTAACTGAATAGGGGTTTCTGGATCGAAGAGATTCTGCAAGCGAACGACGGATCCACGAAGCGGCAGCAGATGGACGGAGAGGGTAAAGATTGCGGATTTGGTACAAGCGAATATTACGTTCGACAAACTCTGCAAACTGAATCGTATCGCCTGAAGATGAAAAAACCGTCATTGGAATGAACGCGATAAGTGGAGGTATGCGACCGACCTGGTTCGCCAGAGTACGCCATGAGCAGGTGTGAGCTTAGTTCTTTGATTTTGTCCAGGTCGTCCTTCATTTTGACGATAGATCGAGCGGCGGTGGTGTCCGCTGCGACGATCACGTAGCCCTTTCCGGTCAATGCAAAGGATGTCTCCATGTCGTGGTGGTTGTCTGTAAAACTCAAATGGACGAGCGTACGCGTTGATGTCCCGGGACGCGCGTCGAAACCAACGAAGGGTTTATTTATTTATTTATTTTGTTGGCTTAGCTAACTAACAATGATTGTACTTCATCCTGACCCGGCATGCTAAGGGGAGAATCCGATATTCCCCGGGTTGTGGGTCTGTATAGGAAGCAAGCATTAATATTTGCTGTGCAGAGCCTAGCAAGGAATTTTCTGGTGAGGTTGGTTCCTACAAAATCTGGGTGAAACTGAAACCCTAAGACTCAAGGTATGGCGAAGATCTATCTAGACATAGGAACTGATCTGCTTTTATGGCATGAATGTAAAGACTAATCCGTACTCGAGACGATAACTCGGGACCTTGTGGTACGCCACGGTGGCAGTGAATTCAGAAGCTGCGACTCTCCGTATGCTCCGGGACAAGGTATTGATTTTTCACTCACTTTCGTAAAGATGGTGCTGTTTGTTCCTCCTACCAGCTAGCATGGTCATACTCTCAGCGCACTATTCTCATGATGTGTGACGGTGCAGATGTGCTGTCAGGTACGGCAGACTGAGGTACCTGAGCGAGATGGCGCACATCCCTGCTAAATATCTCAGTCAAACACGTCGAGCTACACAGCGTGAAATCCTTTTATTTTCAGCTATGACATATCAGGGAAGAGTCTGCATGTGGCCAATTAACGTTAACACCGGAGATTCAGACCTGATGATACTGGAGGGCACGCATTCTTGCAAGCGCCACTTGATGTGCTGTTGCCTGTCATCCAACATCTCTGCTGCAACATGCCACGGTCGCGAAAAGGGTGTATGCCATCGTACCCGATTTCGAGCACCTTCCCCACATTCCTCGTCGATCCCGTGTGAGATACACCGTGGCTATTCATACACTGCTTACATGGAGACTAAAGTTCGTTGCATAGTCAGCCCGCGTGTCATTGCAATCTCGTGACGAAAGTCGTACCACGTATACCGTTTCCCTCGCAACTGTCGTATATTTATTCTGGTACGTTCCTGAGCCCGAGGATGCAGTTTTATTACTGCAAATAGTGGGTCCACGTTTTTGGTACTTCCTTTGTGCTGGCCATTTGGATGATGTGAGGCCAATTTGCTTTACCTGGGGGGTTGGTGCCACGTTGGCTGGAGCTCCTGCACACGCTCTCGTTGAGCGAACACGTTTTGAGTGTTGCTTTAGGTAAACAAAAATATTCAGTGGAGTCGTTATGCCCTATGAGAGGATGACACCAGTACACACGAGCGCCCAAGCCGTCTTTCGGAAGGGTTGACCGTTCCCGGAACGAGATTCTTAAACTGTGTTCCCTTCTGACACGGACTGCCGATTGAATATGAGCGTGAAAAAAAAGGCATTTTTGCGTGATTCAATGGATACTTTGGCACCATGCTTCGTTTGTTGGCGACGTCAACCAGGAACATGAACCTTCGAATTCTCAATGTGCACTGGCATGGACACCTGCATGAGGGTAATCGATGAGCCATCTCGGTTTGAGCGTGGGTTGTCAGCTTGGGAAGTACACATCGGGGATTACGTGGACTCTGAATCCTTGTGCCAGTCTTCCCTCGTCCAACTGTTCCGCCGGATTTTCATGAGGTGCATGTCTGGCTGCCTTTCACGACATGGCCACCTTGGGAACATCCCGGCAAATCTCCTCCACCCCAAACTTGGTCTCTCTACGGATTACGACGTTGTCTGTCACGCAGCGCCTCTGATTTTTCTGATTCTCATTGACACCTAGTGGGTACGACAGTCGCCAAGGCCATTGTTTTTCTCGACTCAAGAACGCTGTTTAATCGGCCAGGGCGATGGCATTATCTATCTCTTGCGCGATCGATATGTCAACAATTTTCATCTGACCCGACCACATAGGGATCTATTTCGCACCTGGATCTATTCGGATCTGGCACGGGAAGCCCGACGCGATACCCGCATCAAGAAGCCATCGCAGTTGAAGCACCCTGCTACTCACGATAATTCGCCCTAATTTTAGTCAAGCGGACCAGCTTATTTTCCATTTCGTTTCTTTCCGATTGCATTTCCGCATAAATATCACCGCATCCCCTCGCCCCAACCCGATACCCATCCTTTCCCCGCACCTCACCGTGACTGCACACTAGATCGTCATGACTTCAAGGACCTCCTCTGCTTACGCCAGCGCTGCCGCTCTTGTTTATGACCCATATACCCCCACGACCTCCTCCTCGTCCACGACCTCCGTCATCTACGATGGCACCTCAAAACCTACACGGAAAGCTTGGGTTGACCCCGCTTCCCTCTCCAACTGCGGGGACGCATCGCAAATACAGGGCAATGTCTCGCCTCATGTAAAACAGCTCATCCTGAACACCTTCATTGCCTATGGCGCCGGTGACGAACAATGTTTCGGCCACCACGTCGCCAAGGCTGTCAAGTTTGTCGACATCAGTGCCTATGACTGTAAAGAAAGGCAGGGCCGAATGGAGGCCACTACGATTGCGGAAGTGATCGTCAATAAGAGTAGGTGGTTTCGTATATACACGGCCAAAGGTGTTGGCTGACAGTGACCTGTCAGGTATGCTCAATGGGGCAGGGATGCTTCATGGCGGGTGTGTCGCATTCTTGATCGACAACTGCTGCAGCACACCGCTTGTTGCCCTGGGCTTGATCCAGAACATCAACGGCGTCGGCGTCACGCAAGCGATGAATGTCGTCTTTCATTCCCCTGCTCCTGCGTATGTTATTCGTCTCCTCTTATTGAAACGTGCTCAGCTAACTTGACTAATTCAGTGGGTCATGTCTTCGTATTATCAGTACTTCTATCGCCATGGGCGGCCGCATTATGAGTGCTCGATGCGAGGTAAGCAAGTCTGAGGCGCGTGTGACGTGTATGAACGATCCTGATCTGAATACAGGTTATCAACAAGAACACTGGTAGTGTCGTTGCGTCTGCGTATCTCAACAAAATGCAACCCGCACTCTCAAAACTATAGAACCATGCCGTGCATGGGTTTACCCCTCACAACTTGACAATGACGCACGCCTGGAAACGACATTAGACGCTCAAATGTATCCAAGACGAAGGTTCTTTGTAATTCTGCACGTTATACCCTACGCATCCTGTACTATCCAAACATTCTTCCGGTCACGAAATGATGATACCTATTTTGTCTTGTTGAAAAACTGATCCGCCTGAACCGGTCATTACATGTTACACTTGCTTCTGTCGGGCTGAATGGGTAGGGAGTTGAAACGCGCTGACACAAGTATTGCAGTAATGGTGCTGTTTCACGCACTGCGTTTGATCGATCTACGTATTGGACACGCGAGCTTCCCTGAACGGAGTCGGGCGTTATGTCCACCTACTATTCTTAACTCCACCATGGACCCCTGGAAGCATCGATCGACAACTGAAGCTGAAGACACACGGTGCCACATGCGAGCAAGAGCCGCGACTGCAATTTTTAGTACGGTTGGGCAACCCCGTTCGCATAGACTTTAGGCTACGCGATGACAAGCTCTGACAGTGTGTACGAGTGCGTCGACGAGATCGTGATCACGGAGAAGCGTTCCGGCCCCCACGTGCGCCTCGAATCAACATTACCATGACTACACGGTCCGAGCAAAGAAACTTCCACTTGGAAAAACTGCAAGCGCAGCCGACAAAGGTAGTATAGCACCTTGCGACTCTTTTATAGAATCTTCTTTTTTACTATCCGCAACCGCACCTTTCGGTAGCTTCGCATACTATCGTCGCATCACAGATACGGAGAGGACTTGGAAACCCGTGGCGGGTTTGAAAACACGGCGGGGAATCGCACAGGCGGGGGAACTTGGTTGCACGCCGCATGTCTTCAAAAAATCCCCGCGGCAAAGGGCAAAGTCTAAAAAGAAGAAGGCGAGGGGAACGCCGTGGTCTGGCCTGCTACCACGATGCATTGTGCGCACGTGCGAGTCCTTGTGAGATTCTTGGCCGAGGAGAAGCTGGAACATCGTACCATTTTCTTACATGATGCATGATGGGTAAGCGAGTGTGAACGCTCGCGGTGGCTTTTGGTTCCCTACGGTGAGTACGGTAAATCGGCCAGGCTTCTCTCCCAAAAAATCTCGAGCCGAGGATTCCTGTGCGGCAGCTCAGATACTTACGACAGAGCCGATGCATCTCTTGTAGGATCTCACTTTCTGCAAACCCCATCCATCGTCACGTCGCATGAACGAGGTCGAATTCGCCCTGCCCCTTGTGCTACTGTTCCCGCGTTTGTGTTGCGGACCGTTCATTTACGATGGTACCTCCGTCCAACACTCGGACGGAAGATAGGCCTTTGAGCGACTACCAGGGGCCCAATTTGAATCCCAAACCTCTCCCCTTTCAAAACGAGTCTCACCTCCAACAAACCCACCGAACATGCCTGTTTGGACACACAGAGCCGCGACCGCCGAAGAGACAAGCAGGCGGCAAAGAAAAAAAGAAGATGCTGCGCAACGATTTGTAATTTTGCAACTGCGCATCGAAAAGGTCATCGAGCCGCCCGCCGCCACTCCATACGCACACGCACACACACGCACACACTCGAGTAGACGGGAGAATCCGTCTCAAAACGTGTCGCAGCCTGGAACACGCGACCATGAAAAACGGTTCTCAGGACCCTCCATCCTTGTGCTTTGCCTGACTTTTCGGAATGAAACAGTGCTGTGGGCGTCCCATCCTCTGGTGCATGTTGTGACCGGTCCGAAAGGTGCAAGTTGCCAAGGATTAACGTGGTCGACGACTCGGCCGTGATGGAGTGCGGCGGCGGGGCCGTTTATCGCACATGAGGCCTATAATTCCCATCTGTTGATGGAGAGCGCTTCTTTAGCCCTTGGAAATCTCTCACGACTCTAGGACGCTCTCTATCACCACTCTGCCCTAGAATCTCAGGTGTCCGACGGCTGATAGGCTTCGCGGTCACAGTAGGCATGTCCGTTCGTGGAAGGTGGTGCATTATACATAGAGAGCTATTGTAAGTTCGTCCTCGAGGGACTGACGGCTGGTCGGTTGACATCGTACCTGATCTCACCAAGGCATCGAAGGCGTGAGATTCAGGTTGCACGCACTGCTGCGGTCTGCTAACACCACACTCGGGCGTGACTCCACAATCCCAGCGTTTCGCATCGGGCCATGCACATTTGAAACATTACGGAATCTCCCTTTCCACCGCAGATTCAAAACGACGATATGTGAGTAATGCAAGATGTGTGGTCCTCCAATTGCATTTAGTGTAGTGCCTTCGGTCTGGCATGATCTGTCGTGGCCCACGTGGTCGCGTATTCACAAGTGAGTACTACGTCTTCGATCACCTTCGACCGCAATTTTTGTCAATCGCCAAGTCTTCTCTACCTCAGTCTGCTCAGATAATGAACACCGAGTGTCGCCCACACCATTGCAATGTTGAAACACTACCACAGCCCGAAGCGTCCCCGTTTGCGCTTCAAGGTGGACCAAGAGTCGATAGGGGAAGCCAATAGCATGCCTACCCGGAACCATTGTTTTGGGTATCTAAGTAAGAGGCGTCTGGCCTTGCCTGAAAATTTATGACCGAGACCAGGGGTCTATGATTGATCTAGTCACCGTCGGTACCTAACACATTTGTTTGCTGAATGACCCAGTCGTCAAACACTTACATGAGCGCAACCACCATTAGAGGTGAAACAGCTGTCACAAGTCAATCGGCTTTAGCACGGATCAACTACGTACCCGGATCACTGCTAAACATATATCCAAGAACATCATAAAACCGGGGTCGTTTTAATGACATAGACACCCTAAGTACGACCCGACCATGGCGGAAAGAAAGACAACAGTTTTTGCAGACTCGGACCCTTTACGTTCTCCACTTCTCCCGAGGAGATTGCCAATTCTATGAAATGTTCAAGCGCAAGCTTCCAGTATGGAAAAAAAAAACCCCACCAATTGAACGGAGGATTTGATTTGCACAAATGCTTGAAACTTGTTGTAAAAGGTTGTGGAAAGAAGAATGGATTGGGTTGCCGTTGCCGCTCAATGACATTCGGCAGGTCACTCACCGAGCGTATTCAACTCAAAAAGATGCTGATGGATCCAACAAAGACAATGATACGTGCAGGAGTCAGCATCAAACAATCTTTCCAGCTCGAGTCAATTCGAGGCGAGCCTGAGGTTAATGCACATCGCGAGCCCACAAAGGTTTGCAATGGGCGCTTGGCAACTTTGCGACTTCAGAATCTTGTGGCTACAGATAGCATCCGAAGTCAGTCAAGTACTCCTGCAAATGGAATGTATGACATTTCCATGCACCGGGGCCCCAATGGCCAAGCATTGACAGGCTTATCATATATCACACCTGAGACTTGGTGGATGTTGGCATGACAAACCTGAGCACGAGCGTCGCGGCAGCCGCTGGTCCCGCAACCGCAACGGGCCGCATCTCTCCGGTGATTTTTTGTTTTTCCGAGTCATTCTTGTCTGTTACCAGTGGTGATGCATCGAACCAACTTGTCATGTCACGTTTCTATGCGTATCGTGCTTCATAAGCTAGAGAAAGAAGAGGAGGATGAATTAGTATGCTACGTAGATACAGGTGTGCTGTGGTGAACAAGAGAGAAGGGTTGGGCAAAAAACCGCAGGCCGCTCATGAGAGTGCGGCCCCTACCCTTGATAACAAGGGCACCTTGCAGTATCTCGGGTGCAAGTGTGCTGCCGACGCTGATGATTCGCTTTCCTTTTACGAGCACGTCACCTTGGTACGGTGCTGCACCGGTTGAATCAAGGATGTTGACATCAACAAATGCGAATGTAAGGACACAACTTAAGGATCACGCAAAGTGCGATGATTTACTCAAGCAGGAATATAATATTCTGAAAGTGGGGAACTACTACAAGATGTTCCTACTTATATATTACAGACCTCGAGGCTTACTCATGTTTATTGTGAGGTATGATGTCATACTACGTCATAGTTCTAGAACGGTCTGGAATGTGTGATGGTGTGAAATGTGAAAGGGAAAGAAGTGAAGAGAAATAAAGTTCCTAACAGCGAAGGTTTTTCCGGCCCAAAACTAGACTCGAACTGTCGGGCAAAGCGAGCGTAGGTTTGGAGAGTGACAGAGACCCGGGTCACATCGCCACTGGCATGCATCAGGAATTTGACACCGTGGTTGACCATGCTTATTTGACCTTAGTCATGCTTTTTCAGCCAGATGAACCAGCGTCGAGCATCTCGCATAACAAGCAGACCAAGGTTAAAACAAGCCAGGTACCCATCTTAACCCATGCTTTTTCATACTTAGTGCAGTTGATAGAAAGGGTGAAAGGCGAGACTTTTATTGATGGTATCATGCCTGTATTGACAAATAGAAAAAGGGAATTAAGTGGGTAAAAAAGCACAACTGCAGAGAAGGAGGAAAAGGTAATAAAAGTTAAGACAGACAAGTGGACATGTTGTGGATGGTGCCAGGTTAATTAGCGATATGATGGATGTAAAATGGAGTATAGGGGGAGGATGAAGTGATACCCGGACACAAAAACAAGTGGAAAATCCTGGAAATGTATGAAATATGCTAGATCAGATGAAAGAACACAATTGGATAGTGAGGTCTTACACAACGAAAAGCGAGGATTGACGGCACTGGTCTCACCTGCTAGTGCACCACTGGCAGGTTCAGCCTTGATGGACTTGAGGGCATGGGCTTCAGAGAAGATTGCCCGAATGAAGGCTGGTCCTCTCTTACAGACTGACCCCCTGTACACAGCAGTGTCACCACTCCAGTTCGCCGATGAGAATTGAAATGGTGTGGTGGTCACCCGGCCGGTTTGCTTATTGACTACTTTTGGAAGCTTCAAGTTGACCCTTGATTTTCTGTTGGTGCCACTTGGAATATCTGGCTTGACTTCCAGATGTCCCTTGGCGATCAATGAAATTGCACGCTCCAACTAATAAGTAATTCATTAGCACGATTGAATGATATTATGGTGAACATACCGCTGCCGCAGCTAAGGTGATTACCCCTTCACCATCCTGCCCCATGGTCATTGCACTCGTGCTCCAACCAGGCACGTCGATGCATGCAGCAATGTTACTAAGGTGTGCTGTTGCAATGAGTTTGAGGAGGAATGGTGAACGATACATTCCTTCGGGTCCCATTGACTCAAAGTTGTCTCACAGAAAGTGGTAATCCAATTGCAAATACTTTGCAACGTCATACGGGTTATTGCCGGGAAGGCCAGAAATGAAATTCATTACCATTGCGAGGACGGTTGAGCCAAAGCCATTCTGCCACTCGCTCAGGTGCTGGAGCACCTACAAGCTTAGTGTTTAGCATGGGGTGATAACTTGAAAGACCAGACTTACAACTGTGAAAACTGATCCTGTTGTAGTAACACGGTATTTGATGCCTGGGTATATGGTATTGAAGATACATTGTAGGGCAACTGCAAGTTCCTCGTTGTTGCGGAGCATCACTTCAACCATAAATAATGGCGAGCCCATCAAGGGCGACAGTGAAGGCGATGGTAGAGGAGTCGCGTAGATGATCGTAAGGAGCCTTTTACAGTGGCATAACTGGCAAAGAGGGAATAGCCCTCCACTGTGATGCCCAGGCGGTTCAGACATAGGGAACTGGGTAAGAATCAAGTGAATAGACTGGGGGATACTAGAGTATAGGGTACGGTATATATATGTAAGGGATCGGTTAAGGGCAGGTGTGAGATGTACTCTAGGGCCGGTATACTAGGAGTCCATGCGGTGGACATGAGGTATGATGTCATGGTGACATCATTGTCTAGACTATGATGTCGTTGACCTAGACCGCTATGTCAGCATGTCACATGCCAGTATCATGTGACTCTCCTAGGGGTAAGTAATAGATAAGATCTAAGGCAGATAACCGGATGGTCACATGACCAGTCACGTGACATTATCTGATAAGATAAGATAAGAGAGTCTGTAGTAAACTGTTCGTAAGTGAGTCCGAGTGTAATTGCAAGTATCGTAGCTCGTCTGATAACACTCGTCTGGGATGTTCCATATATTGGGTTGGGTGCTGCACCAAAGTGTTGTGGTAGAAACAAATGACCTCGACCAATGAAAGTCGATGAGGACAGGTAAATCCTTGTTATTGTACTCGTGACACTTCTTCACAGCATCAATGATATACCCATCCTTGTCATGAGCCTGCTCTGCTGAACGTGTGATCAAACTTGTGCTAGACTCCATTTCGGAAGAGTTTGAAGTAATCTTGATCTTTTTCAATGGTGGGATTGCCAGCCTGATGTCCTTCGCTTTGACCCCAACTGAAGTCTACAAACTATAAGTGTGCATTGCCTCATATGCAGAGAAATTAGACTTACTGATGTAGTAGCATGAGGCACCTTGTAGCTGGCCATGTTCTCACTGGTGGCTGCCTTCGGAAAATCTACTGCCATGCTGTCTTCACTCACTGTGCCTGGCTCACTATCTGATACAATATTGCCTTCAAACATGCGCTTTGTGGTTGATGAGGCTGCATGTTGAGTGAA
>JBBPQR010000140.1:0-17146 GCA_038092615.1 Boletus sphaerocystis | reverse complement strand
CAGGCAGTCCGGGGACTAGGTTCCAAACACCTGTCCCAGATCACAGAGCTGTCCAGGGTAGAACCTCTCCTGCTTGAGCAGCTGACTGCTTGGAGAGTTAGAAGGTCGCGTTCTTTATTTCAACCGCCGTGTTATGGTTGAGGCTAACCAGGCTGTGCTAGTAGCCGACCTTTCCAACCACTTCAAGAAAAGACCTCCTTAACACGCTATGGTCGCTATTGTGACAGGCTGGTGCTCTTCATTCTCCGGGTTTTGGAGACCCAGTACCAAGCAAAGAACGGAGACGAGGACCTCTCAGAGCCAGCTGTTTGGAATGACGAAGACGTGGTGGGTGAGGACGATGCATTTACGGAGGTAAAGGTGTGGAAAGAGACTGTGGGGGAGGAGGAGGAGGAGGAGGGGGAGGAGGAGACGGAGGAGGAGATGGCGGAGGAGGAGGAGGAGACGGCAGAGGTGGGGGAGGTGGGGGAGACGGAGGAGGAGGAGGAGACGGAGGAGGAGGAGGAGACGGAGGAGGAGATGGAGGAGGAGGAGAGCAGCGACAAAGATAGAGGGTCGGTGGGGTCAGAAAATCTTTTTCAAGTCCTTTTGACAGCTAGTCACGTTCAACTTGCGACAGTGCTCAAAGCTGCTCTTCAGGATCCAGATACCACTGCCGCCGCTCTTCTAGCCGCCTACCACAAGCTCATCCTTGCTGTCTTTACCAGCATAAGCATTCAAGCTACTACCCATCGTGCTCACTCATTGATGGACGCCTTTATAATTTCAACAAGCTTGGGGGCCAATTCCGAGTTTATGAGCCCGCATCGGCTCTCCACGCCTCTTGCAGAAGCAATGTATGCCGGGTTGTACTCGATTCTACTAGAATCCCTATCCTCATCAAAACCATACGAGTGCGTAATCCCTGCCTTTTTTGAGCCCCCTTAGGGTAACTGATTTTTTGGGTAGGTATTTTCAAGAAAACTTCCAGCGATGGGTCCAGCCGGGTATCATCAGCCCTTTCTGCACTATTAGACGGTATAGTCGTCTATGTTCCATCCTTGTTCAAAGTCACCTTGCCCTTCCTCGACTTCAGTTCGCCACCCCTTCTGGACCCAGCTTCACTTTTGACGGTCGTTCTCTCTCTGTAACGTCCTTCACCAACATGTACCATGATGTTTTCGAGAACATCAAAGAAATATTGGAGCAGGACCTCTTGCTGGGTTTCGGCGACAGCCTGTTAGGGCCTCTGAGGAGACTGGGGGAGGTTGTGGATAGGCCTCACGAGCAACACCTAGGCCAAGGGTTTTTAGCTTCTGAAATGCAAGACGGGTGGGCTGTTGTTAAAGGCATCCTGGGGTCTGATTCTCTTCGGGCAAAATACTTCGCTTTTGATGACCAAGGCACTCCCATTCCTCGCCGTACAGCCTGGACTACCTACCTTAAACGTGCAGAGGATTTCAAAGAAAGGCTATACTTCCTCCTCCATCAAATCCCTGGCATGCCTAAGCGTGGAACTGAGGAGGTGAGGACTAGGGTGGTGGACACACAATTTCGACCCCGAAGTCTCTTTCTTATGTTTGAGCGCATGGCCTGTATTGGGCTTTATAGCAAAACCTCCCACAATACTGGACAGGACAAAATGACCCTCCATTTCCTAGCAAGGCCACTGGAGTATGTTTTGCGGCGTTACTATGCATCAATTTCAACAATAGAAGCTTGGGTAACAGACTTATTTCTTCCTGATACAGATCCAGATCGTCACTGTTACCTGCTCTCCAGTATGGGACAGAGGTGGACGCCGGATAGGCTGACCTCTATCATTCAAAAAATTACCAAGGCTCATCTGGACGTTTCTCTCAATCGAAACCAGCTTCGCCACATCCTTCCAGGAATCGCTGATCACTACAACGTTACCATTTCTTGTGCTCCTAAGCTGGACCACGTGATGCATTCCCAAATGGGCCATACGGTCCAAACTGGGGACCGCCTTTATTCTCGAACGTTTGGCGACCACCCAGAAATAACCAGTCGGTTTGCTCATGACTCACTAATGTTCACCTCTGCGTGGCAATCGCTGTTTGGCTTTGGAGGGGCTGAGGCAGACAGGGCTGCTGCGTTAAATTTTCAGGCCCAGTATGAAAAAACAGCTGGTTTGCCACTTTCTAACAGCCACCGCTGTTCCTGCGACCGTTCTTCTTGCATTCCACGACAGGAGTTTGATCAAGTCAAGGCCCAGCTAGATGCCATTCACACAACATTGTTGTCAATGCAACAAACCATGTTGAAGAGCACCGATATGCCGCAGCAGGCTGGGCTGGGTGGACCCCCCACCCAAACCCCCCTCTTGAATGAGGACTGGGAGGGGAGTCGCTTTAATACCGCTTTCATATATTTAACTCACCCATGCTCTCTTCTGTAGGGCAGTATAAGAGGTCAAAAGAGGCGAAGAGTTGACCCACCCAGGTCTCGGGCTAGAATGGCTTCGCCGGCACTATCTCAGGTACGTTTACCAGTGGGATCTTAACAACGCAGCTTGCATTCAACTTAAACACATCATATGTTCTAGGAGGAGAGTATTACCAGTCCCTCAACTTCAAGTGAAAACTTGAAGGTTCACTGTCCAAAGTGCCAAGTGGACTTGAACATGTCCTCTCGTGCACAGCACTTGCGTTCCCTTAACGACGACTGGCACGTCATGTCTTTCCATGCCACAACACCTACAGGAACTAAGGTATTGATCTATCGGGAGGATGATCTTCGGTTTGTCTGTTGTTGCGGAAAGTTTACACACTTCGAAAGAAGCTACCTGGAGAAACATGTGGCAGAGGGAGATCCTATGGAGCATAAGAAGGCAAGGACAAAGCCCAGCTGGCAACGAATTAGATAGCAAGTCTTAAATAGCAGTGCTGGCTCTAGTTGTCACATTTTCTAAATCTAAGTGTAGCGAAGTGGTTATAGACCGCATCTGTTTGCAACTGTCAAGTCTGACTGATATGGCTGGGTAGTATGCTACATTCTTAAACCCCCAGTTCTTACTATAGAATCGACTAGACTTAACCCAGTCAGACTTGTAGCGAGACTCTTCTTTTCGTGTGACTCTTGAGCTCCAATAAGAAGCCATAGCTGTTACATATTTTGACCTAACAAGTCCTTGTTTATTCTTTATCTTGTTTACTCTTTCCTATGTCACAACTGGAAACCATGGTCTGGCCCACTGAACCTACCAAGCACGTCTGGATTCAAAAAACAAACACCAAAACAACTACGAATGCATCAATACGCCCTTTGCAGCGCAACCTTAAAACCTGGAAATACTCCGATGACTCCCCATTGTCGGGCTCTGAGTGAATCTTCGCCCTTTCAATTGTCCCCCACCTCTGAGCCGAGGGGTGCACGAGTGGGAGTACCATCCAATGAAGGTTGACATGCAGTCTTACCGTGATGTTGCTTCAGTGAGAATTCCCCGTCCTTCTGCTCTAGCAAAGGTGGGGGAGACTGAGGTTGATAACGACTCCGAGAATAATGTCAGTATTTCAAATAAACAAATTACTAGTCCACCAATGCAAGATGAACTTGACCCAGACTTGACTCCTTGGACTGTGGTTTAGTGGTGTTCGCGATGTGGATCACGGGATAATAATCAGTCTGGTGCTGTGACCAAGGATCAAAGAAGAGGATCTAATAGGGATACTTCACGAGAGGGATCCAGAGGACAGCACCGTGAGAAGCGTAGTTGAAAGGGATTCCCATGTGGACGACTTGGCCATCAAAATAGCCAGGATAAGTCTGACATTGACAAGGCTCTGGAGAAGGCCGAGAAGAGCCTGACTACAGAGCATCGAGAACTGATCAAAAATCGTATGGCAACTGTGATGACAGTCAGAAGTGATCGGTCCAAGACGACTGCAGACAAGGATGCTGCTGAGTTGAAGGGAAAGAGAGTGGACCCCTTGAATTGGGGAAATATTCCTTTAAGCAAAACTGGATGAAATGTTGAGGTTCAGCGTGCTGCCTTGGAGAGCTGGAGGAACCAGTGAGCTTCAGAGGCAAACAAGGAGAACATACTGCCTGTGGTTGACAGTGAAGGTGATAAAAATAGTGGTATCGACAGCAGTAAGCTCACTTACCGAAGCACACACCAGTCTATCCGAAGTGCGAGAACAAGCTCCACTTGGATGACTGCATCTTCATATGGTACTCTGATGGGGATACACGTATCTGCTGCACATGTTGGAGGGATGGTCCGTTCTGACAAATCAGGATCAGATGACAACCATATTAAAAAAATGATTAGGAAGACATTGATGCCTAAGGAGAGATCATCATGATGGTCCGTAACTTGGGTGATAGAGTCAGCTCAGCAAATAGCACCAATCAGTTATTTGGGCAAAGCCTTGGGCCGTGTTTCGTGAAAGATGCATTATAGGATGCCAGACTCAGATGGCTCAGATGGGTCAAGTTCTCCCTCCAAGTCAAGCAACAGTGATTCACACTCCTCTACTAGTAGTAGTGAGGATGAGTCAACCTCATCGTCATCATCATCGTCATCGACACGTCATTGTAGCCTGATGAATGAAATGCTGTCGTGGCACCAAAAGCACATGACATAAGCGGTCACGATCCAAGAGGCATGATAGGGGATCTAGGAAGTTGGGCTATGGCAGGTTGAAACCCATTGCCCCAACCAAGTATGATGGTTCCCCAGATTCATGGGCATATCATAGGTTTCTGACAGAAGGTGCCACTTATGTTGAGGCTGGGCAAGTGGCAGCCAAAAAACAAGTCTTTGTACTGTTGCATTACCTTACGGGCAAGGCACATGAGTTTTATATTCAGGAGGTCACAGGTGATCCATATACTTGGGGACTACAAGAGTTTTTCCTCGAGTTGTTTAACAGTTGTTTCCCTATTGCTTTCATACTAAACACCGACATGAATTGGATGACTGCCTGCAACATGGGACATACCATTTGGGAATATGTCTCTGAGCTGTATGAACTCTGGAACCTTATTGGTGATATTGGTGAGCATGAGAAAGCTACCAAGCTCTGGAGCGGGTTTCAGTTTTGGATTCAATCTGGATTATGGAAGGATAAACTGAATCCTGAGAAGTCTTCCCTGTGTGAGGTGGTGGCAGCAGCTGAGGTTGTTAAGATTGTCCACTTTGTTGATGGCAGTGATAGTCAACAGCAGCAGGGCTCTCATGGCTCTTTGGTAGGTGGCACTTTGGCAGGCTTTAGTTTTTCCTGGGCCTGTGATGAACATCAGAATGATGTGACAGTGGAGAAAATGCCTGCCAGTGGCTTTCCTGTGTTGGCTCATTCAGTTCGTCCTCTGCAACACTTTTGTGCTTCTGGGTGAGAGAAGTCTTGGGATGGGGGAACAACAAAGGCTGATAAACAGCTTACTAGCAAACTGATGCTCTCAAAGGAGGAGCATGATCATGCTGTCACAAATAATTTTGTGCTTTCATTGCTGGAAGTTGGGACATTTTGTGAATGAGTGCCCAACATCAAAAATAATTGCAGAAGGTAGTGGAAGCAAACTGCCTGGTACAGTGACTAGTTTCAGTGTGCACGTAGACCTCAATATTGAATGCCTGAGAGAATTGGCATAAATGATAGAACAAGTGGATCATTTGGATCTTGGCTTTTGTGAGCTTATGATCAAAAGCTTTATGGTTGACATATCTGTGGAACACTGTCAATGTATGGGTGATCCATTAGCTAGATGAGTTAAGCATGTTCTGGCAATGAGCATATCTTTCCCAGGAGATAACACAATGAAACCTGAGATCTACAGATGGGATTGGTTCTTAGTCTATCAAGTCAGTGAGACACAACATATAATTTGTGATAATACAAAGGATGAACCTAATGGGGGGACTCTGATCTCCTCTGAACATTTAGAAAATTGATCATTTTGGATTGGGGATTGATATGCTCATCAAATGGTTAGAATGGGTTATAGAACTCAAAAAGAATGGAGGGCTCAAGAGTGTTCACTGACAATGGGAAATGCACTGACTCTTCAGGTTAAGGAGATCCTGATGACCAAGTTTGATCCTGACTGGTGTGGGTTAGGATGGCTTCATTGGTTTGATTATCTTACATTTGAAGCACAACCTGATGGGTATAAACAATATGACTATCAAATTCTTGATCGGTTGCTCCTATTCTGAATCAATGTGCCCACATATCTATTGCTATGCAAGCAGTTTGATTTAGTGGGATGGTATACTAAGCATGTTGATCAGGCACTTATTAGATTGAACTCACTGGTGAATGGTGTTGAAACTGTAAGTATCTGACTTAATCCGGTTATGTATCAACCAGTCCAGATTATATCCGGACCAATAGGATAAAGTGGATTACATCAGATAATGATTCAGATGTACCAGAGAACCGAACTTATATGTTCTAGACCTAACCATATGACTTACCAGATCACATGAGACACTGACACTATTCATATTAGTCATGTTAACCCTTTGCCCTGCCTCATATTTAGAGTTAGTTATGCTATTTGCTGGAGTTTTTAGATCCTCTATAAGTTCCACCAATAGCATATATGTATATCTCTTATCTTTCTTATCTCTATCCTATAGCAATATTTGCTCTTATCTCTTAATAGAGTTTGAGCTCCTATCTAATCTAGTAGAATAGGAGTATAAATAGGGGACTTATTCCCCTCATAAAATCTCTAACGAGTTATCCTCAATTTGTTCTCACTGCTTGAGTCCCACTTAAGCAAAACTATTTGGCTTTACAACCATAATTATCATATCAAGTGAGTATTCCCACTTGAGACTCATACTCCTTTGTCCCTTCACTATCTTCGGAGTACCCTTGTACTTCGAAAGGTTATGAGCCCCACTTAGACAAGTGAAGTTCGTCTTTGATATCACGATACCTTCCACTGTCTCATGACACAATCTATGATTTTGACCTTTGATCCAGAATGCCTTAATGGCATTTCTGTTTATGTATCAATCCATTAGGATTGGCACCTTCTTTCGAAGCACAAGGATACTCTGAAGATAGTGAAGGGACAGAGGAGTGAAACCGGATGGTGAACCTAGACTCTTAAGAACGAGGAAAGCCTAAGATAATAGGCCTGACGAGTGACTGGATGGAAACGACGCGTTGATGGAGAGTGTCGATGATCACGATAAGTTCGACGTGGAATAAGGCGAGTGGTATTTCAATGTGATAGGTAAAGAGCATCCGTTAACGGGGATGAATCGGCAAGTGCAATAGTAGGAGTGGTAATCAGAATGTCCAGGCCCCCAAGGGAGAGTAGACAAGTGAATAGGACTGGGGAAAGACGACGAGAGGATACGGTATATATATGATACTAAGGTGCTTTAGGGTAGGTCGTCTGAGTCCTAAATACTTGAGGGCCGGTGTGAGAATGAGCAAGATAAGAAGACACGAGAGAAACGCAAGGTGACCGTGAGATGTGACATCATAGATAAGACGAGAGTCTGGACTAGGCCTAGACTCGAGTCACGTGTTGTCTCACGGTCACGTGTGAGGTCACGTGACAGAGAAGAGCGGAATGTCACGTGACAGAGAAGAGCGGAATGTCACGTGACAGAGAAGAGCGGAATGTCACGTGACAGAGAAGAGCGGAATGTCACGTGACAGAGAAGAGCGGAATGTCACGTGATCAAAAGGGGTAGGTCAGGTGACTTGGTCACGTGACTTCAAAAGTGAAAACGACTAAGTCCAATACGATGAAGAAAAATGAAAGTATGCAGCGTAAGGTCCTGAACTATAACAAGGAGTATGAGTCTCAAGTGGGAATACTATCTCATAGAAGTTGACGGAACTGTTTCAAAGCTGAAATTTGCTGCTTTCTGCCTCATCCCCTACCTTCCTCGTTCCTTGGCACATCTCACTGTCACCAAGTTCCTCAATCTGGAAGATCTCGCAGGGGTTGCAGCTCCTAATGGTAATGAGAGTAACTAAAGACAGTTGCTGTTTAAAAGTATCCTACAGGTGTAAGGATCGCTCAACGACTACAGCCAGAACAATGCCCCCTTTGGCATAGACCATCCTCATTCGAGTCATCCACACTAACTTCATTTTGCTTCCATTCCCTTCACTTCTTTATCCCTTGTCATATATCATTCATTTACCTTATCATAGCTCTGTTTCCTTCCTTTCCTTTCTCTCCTTTATTCGTTGCTACTATGTCATACCTATCCCTCACAGTATAAAAACCTCTGTATGAACCCTACAAACATTATAGAATAGATCTCCAGTTCTCTCTCTCAACCAGTCTGCGATTGAATCCAACAATGACCAAACGACTTTGCCAATTTTCACTTATCTCTTATTATCCTCACCTTAATCCTCTTCCCCTTTTGGCTAATCCCATCCCCTACAGAACTCACTTATGTTCTTCTTCACAGAAGAACCTAGCCTTACAATGCTTTGAAGTGGTAATCAAGAACACTAACTTCAATTCTAATGAACCCAGTGCTCCGGATCCAGACACTGAGATAATGGACACAGATACAGGTATGGATATGGCAGAAAACTCTTATTCCTTTCGAGCATGCTCCATCTAATGTCTCTAAAGATGGAGCAGGACCGTCCAAAAGACAAGACCTTCCAATTAACTTGGAAGAACCATTCCCTCCATTGGAACAAGACACAAGATTGCTTCCTAAAAAGAAAAACAACAAAAAAGAAATGAAGTTTTCTCTCAGAGGTTTGGTTTTGGACAATAGTCATTTTTCTTTCCTCTCCTCTAATTTCCCTTCTCCACCTATATCTTATACTCAATCTCCTTCTTTTCTTGCTTCTGTCTCACCTACCATATATCATGGAGAATACCATTTGGTAGACAACAGAATGCATGAAGAACATGTACCGGTTTGCTGAGATTACAGTCAGGAGTTAGGAGATCGTTTACCATACAATAGAGGAGAGTTTAATCTTATTATTTACTATGATGAGGAATCCAACAAACACCTTATCTATTATATTGAAGCCTTTACACTTCAGGGTGATTCAGAAAAATCTTCCTTCAACAGATCTCATTGGATGGTTGATAGTGGTTGTACTGATCACTTATCACCTTTCATTGAAGACTTTGTTCATCTAGGATCTCAGAAGCGAATTGCTTCTGTTGCCATTCCTGGAATCATCTTAGTTCAACAGGTCAATAGTGGTTTTAAATCACCTATGGTAACTTTGAAAGAAGTATGGTTCACTTCTGATGCTACACATTGTTTACTTTCAGTGCCTTCCTTAATAGCCCACAGCTATCACTATGAGATTACTCAATCCAGATCAAAAATATGGAACAAGAGAGAACACGTGTTGATACAGGCTACTGCCTTATCCCCTGCTAATAACCTGCACTGGTTTCAGTTGCAAACGATTACTCCAGATTTCAGGTTTATCACCTCTCTTGTAAATGACCATTCTTATCAGATTTGGCATCAACATTTTGGCCACACTTCTCAGAATGCTCTCTGGCACACCTCTACCCACCTTTCTGGTGTTCCAACCTTTCTGGTCCCTTCTGATATTCTGCCTTGCCATAGTTATTCTCTTGGAAAGATGTCAGATTGCTCTTTTTCTTCCTCTGGCAAGTGTGCTTCATGCCCCCTTGCTTTGATGCACATGGACCTTGTTGGTCCTATGCCTACTGAGCCTCGCTCTAGGGCTCAGTATATACTTACTTTCATTGATGATTGCACTGGATATGCCTTGCTCTCCTTCTTGTGGGCCAAGTCGGATTGCCTGGCTAACTTTAAGAATATGGTCTCTTGGGCTGAGACCTTCACTGGTCACTCCTTGGCCTTCGTACATTTGGACTAAGGAGGGGAATTCATGGGTTATGAGTTTCAGGCATTCCTCACTTCCAAGGGCATCACTCATCAAACTTCTATTCCTCATATGCCTCAACAAAACGAATGTGCAGAGAGATTCAACCATACCATATTAGAAAAGGCAGAAGCCATACACCAACATGCCTGCCTTCCTAAAGCATTCTGGCAGGGTGCTGTAGAGACTGCCATACATGTCTATAATAGACAACCAATGTATCGTCATGAGTGGAAAACTCTTATTGAGTTATTCAATGGGAAAAAACCAGATGCATCATACTTCAGAGTGTTTGGATGTTAAGCTTATGTCTTTATCCCGCCAGAATCAAGGCCAGACAAGCTGTCCTCCAAATCTGAAGAGATAATATTCATTGGGTATGAACCTAATACTAAAGGTTGGTATTTCTGATCAAAGAGTAAACATCGAGTTATGGTTGCAACTAATGCTATATTTGACAAGAACTTCTTTCTGCACTGTTCCAGAAGTCAAAAAGATTGACCTGCCCCTATTCCACAAGAAGATCTTCTGAGACTGAACCAGAACCCTTGGAACTGGATGACTCGGAACGACTGGAACCAAACAGATACATTCACATTAATGTTCTAATACCTTAAGGAAATACTTCTGATCTAGACGATGCCTATGAAGCACCAGATTAACCTTGGGTCCCTTCACAAACACCTCCTCATGCCTTGTCTCCTCTTTGTCTTGAATCACCACAAAGTCCAAATAATTCGCCCTCCTATCAGACTGAACAGTCATCCGCACATCTAGGTGTATGGAGAAATCAACTGGATTCTGGACACAGAAGTGATCTTGAGGATAGACTTCAGCACAAACAATATTTGTTATCAGATTCACCTCCTTTACCTTCTCAAGAGGATATCTGGTATACTCCAGCTCTAGTCCAACAAAATTGGATGCCACCTGAACAATAGTCTGGAGAATCACTACCAGAATTTCACTCTTGTCCTCACCAGTATCATCCAATGCATGAGGATAGATCTACATTTAGACCGCCTGTGGAACAATGAAAATCTACTTGTCTCCCACAACCTCAAGTTCTTCTGAACAATGCTTATGGTGATCATCCACCAGTAGCAATTAAGAGAGATCTAAGAGAAGGACTTGTTCCTATTCAGGAGGAGTCATTTCCTATTCAACTGGATTCAAATCCAGAACCAGAACAAAGATCAATCAACGAAGAAGAGAATCTTGAAGAAATGTACAGCAATAAGTGGATTCTACATCACTTTGCAGTTTCTGTGGATCATAGAGAATGGACCATACCAAAACATTACTGAGACATAGCCAAGCTACCTCAAGACCAACAACAAGCATGGTATGATGTGTCCAAGAATGAAATAAAATCCTTACATGAATGAAAAGTTTGGGAATTGATTTCATGACCAAAAGGTCGTATATCCATCAAAGGAAGATGAGTATTTGCTATATGATCTGGCAATTGAGTAAAAGCATGCTTTGTTGCAAAAGGCTTTACTCAGATCTTCAGAATAGACTATGAAGAAACTTTCTCACCTGTTGCCAGGTTTGAGACAACCCAACTGGTTCTTGCACTTGCAGTGCTTGATGATTGGGAAATTGAAGTGCTAGATGTCAAAACCGCCTTTCTATTCAGCAACTTAGATGAAGAAATCTATATGGTGCAACCAGAAGGATTTGTAGTAAAGGGCCAGGAATCAAAGGTCTGTTGACTTAAGAAGACTATCTATGGTCTTAAACAAGCAGCCCTTCAATGGAACAAACTGCTTCATCGATGCCTTGTCATCTTTGCATTCAAAAGATGTACTTCTGATTCTGGAGTTTATGTTAAATTCATTGGCAAGGATATTATTCTAATAGTCATTTATGTTAATGATGCTCTTTTCTTGGGTAGCAACAAGGCACAGGTACTTTCTCACAAAAAGAAGTTCATGCAAAAATAAGAATCAAGAGATCTTGGCACTGCCAAGGAGTATCTTGGTATGAAAATAACAAGAGATTGTGTTAAGCAAACTCTTATTCTTGATGAAACCAAATATGCCTCCAAAGTAGTCAAATGGTTTGGACAAGAGAATTGCAAAGAAACATCTGTACCACTTCCAACCAGATATATTCTGAGACCTAATAAAGGAAAAGAAAATCCTTCATTGTAAAGCCACTATAAATCCATGATTGGTTCCTTGCTTTACATAATGCTTGGAACATGACCAGACATTGCATTTGTAGTGATCAAAATGTCACAGCTCTCATATAATCCTAATAAAGAACATATGCAGAAGGTGATGCAAATCATTCATTATCTTTCTCATTTTGAGAAACTCTGCATCAAGTATACTGTACATGGAGATCAATCTGGCTTAATCACTTATTCTGATACAGACTGGGCAGGTGATGTGGAAACATCTCGCTCAACCACTGGATATGCAATATTCTTAGCAAACAGAATAGTATCTTGGCTTTTCAGACAACAAAAACATGTCAGACTTTCTTCAACTGAAGCTGAGTACTGTGGTATGACAGAATGCACTAAACAACTTCAGTGGATTTGAAATCTCTTTGAAGAAATTAAAATTCCACTAGATTGCATTCTTATGTGTGTGGATAATCAAGGAGCAATGTTCCTTGCTTCTAATCCTGCACAAGAAGGTTATACTAAACACGTTCATATTCCACAACACTACATTCACGAAGCTGTCGAAAATGGAGAAGTAGATCTCTTCTACGTCAATACTAACTTTTAGTTCGCAGATATCTTTACCAAGAATCTTGGAAAGATTAAGTTTACAGAAGGATGGAAGATGCTTACACTCATACCATTCCCAACATGAACAGTAAGGAGGAGTGTTGAAACTGTAAGTAACCTAATCATATGACTTACCAGATCACATAAGACACTGACACTATTCATATTAGTTATGATAACCCTTTGCCCTACCTCATGTTTAGAGCTAGTTACACTATTTGCTGGAGTCTTTAGATCCTCTATAAGTCCCACCAATAGCAGATATATCTCTTATCTTTCTTATCTCTATTCTAAAGTGATACTCACTTTTATCTCTTGATAGAGTTCAAGCTCCTCTTTAACTACATCACTATTCACTATATGAAGGGGACTTATTCCCCTATGAAATCTCTAATGAGTTATCTTCAATTTGTTCCCACTGCTTGAGTCCTACTTAAGCAAGACTACTTGGCTTAACAACCATAATCATCATACCAAGTGAGTATTCCCACTTGAGACTTGTACTCCTTTGTCCCTTCGCTATCTTTGGAGTACCCTTGTACTTCAAAAGATCTCGGTTAGAAAGTTCCAAGAATTTCTGTACTCAACATTCAAGATAGAGTGGGATACAGTCTCTCCCTCAAGGTTGAGGAGGTTGGGAAGAGGAATTGGATGGAGCAGACACAGTGAGACTTCTCAGATTTAATCTGGAAGGATAAAGAGTGGGAGGATGAGGACACAGATGACAAGGACCAGAAGGTGGACAAGGTTGATAAGGTGGAAGAGCAGCAGTATTTGTACTTATGCTTAGTTGTTGATGTCTAAGCATAAAATGATAAAAGTAATAGTCAGCATTTGTTCTGACCTCGAACATAATGTTAAACATTTCTTCAGCTTTAAAGAAGAAAAGACATCCTTCAGCAAAGGTGATGATTGCACATATTTCACTATAATAAATAAAAGTGTCAATCCTTATGGATTGATACATGAACAGAAATGCCATTAAAGCATTCTGGATCAAAGGCATAAACCATAGATCGTCTCATGAGACAGTGGAAGGCATCATGATATCAAAGACAAGCTCCACTTTTCTAACTGGGGCTTATAATCTTTCAAAATAAAAAGGTACTCCAAAGATAGCGAAGGAACAAAGGAGTATGAGTCTCAAGTGGAAATACTCACTTGGTACAACAATTATGGTTGTCAAGCCAAGAGGTCTTGCTTAAGTAGGACTCAAGCAGTAAGAATGAATTGATGATAACTCATTAGAGATTTCATGAGGGGAATAAATCCCCTATTTATACACCTATTCTACTAGATTAAATAGGAGCTTGGACTCTATCAAAAGATAAGAGCAAATATTGTTATAGGATAGAGATAAGAAATATAAGAAATATATCTGCTATTGGTAGGACTTATAGAGGATCTAAAAACTCCAGCAAATAGCGTAACTAGCTCTAAACATGAAGCAGGGTAGAGAATTATATGACCAATATGAATAGTGTAAGCATGTCATGTGATCTTTAGATCACATGATTGTGAGAGCATTACTGACCATAGCCACTGACTATACTTAGGTGTGACTCATGCTTAACCTAATGACAAGGTTAAATCTCAACAACCTTGTCATCAGCCTGTCCATCAGTACCACTGTATACCCATCAGCCAAGCCAATTGCACTGGCACTTACCCCATCAGCCAACCTGTTAGTACCATTACCTTCTCTATCAGCCAACTGGCTCATACTGCTTACCTTGCCATCAGTCTGTCTACCAGCACTGCTGTATCCTCATTGGCCCAGCTCATGGTACTGGCACATATTCTATTGGCCAATCGATAAATATCATCACCTTACCCATTGGCCAACTGGCTCATACTGCTGACCTTAACGTTGGCCTGTCCATCAGTATCACTGCATACCCATTGGACAAGCCAATCGCACCAGCACTCATCCCATTAGCCAACCCATCAATACCATCACCTCACCCATTGGCCAACAGGTTCATACCGCTTACCTCAACATCAGCCCAGCCAATTGCACTGATACTCACCCCATTGGTCAACTCCTGCTTTTCATTTCTTGCTCTATCAGCCAACCTACTGACAGCTCCTTCATTACCTTCAGCCAGTCCATCAATTCCCTCACATGTCTCATCAGCCCACCAGTTCCTGCCACCCATCCTGCAGTTGGCCCATCCATCAATCTTTCCTGTTTATGTTACCCTTTTCACCACTACTACTCTTGGACCATCTGTCTCCTACACATCCCTTGGCCCATCTATCAACATTGCTACTTTCATATTCATTGGCCCACCATCAGCTCACCATATCAAATAGTCATTTTGCAACCTTGACTCACTGTCACTTTCAGTGGATGTTGACTAAAGGGGGTCATGAGTACATGTTTTGGTGAGGTCTATCCTCATCCAAGGGGTGAAAGCAAAGGAAAAAGAACAAGTATAAAAAGAAACATAACATATGGATGTAGCCAACCCCTGACTTTGCTGGTGTGGTTTCCCATATCATGCCTAGAGTGCCACAACAGCCAACTTCCTCTGATTCTCTGGTTCATGGGTCTGTGTTAGTGAATAGGCCACATTTGTTCTCCCTGCCAGGTGGTTCTGGGCAAGCCCAGTCTATAGAGCCCAGTGGTGGTCCTTCATGGGACCACATAAATCTCCACTTATAGCCTCACACAGCCCATAAAGCAAACACAGCTTATACAGCATTAGGAACAGCTTTATTAGCACTGCCTTATACCAAGGATCAAGGATATGTCCATATATAGATACTGTACAGTTCTAGAGTACCAAACATGTAGAATAGTATATAAGGCTCAATACCACTCTAGAGAACCTCAGTCTTGTTCTCTTAGAGTTCTCTTAACTTCATACTTTCAGTCTAAAGCTCTTTACTTGTCTAGCAAATGCTTGCTCCATTGGTTAGGAGTTGGCTATTTCAATAACTAGCTATGACTATGTTCAATAACTAGCTATAATTATGGCTACTATAACTATGGCTATGGCTATGGCTACTATAACTATGGCTATGGCTATGGCTATGTGGCTATGGCTACTATGGCTATAGCTATGTGGCTATCTATGGCTACTATGGCTATGGCTATGGCTATGGCTATGGCTATGGCTGTGGCTGTGGCTGTGGCCGTGGCTGTGGCTATGGCGATGGCGACTATGGCTATGGCTGTGGCGATGGCGATGGCTGTGGCTGTGGCTATGGCTATGGCTACTATGGCTATAGCTATGACTACTATGACTATGGCTATAACTATGGCTATGGCTATGGCTATGGCTATGGCTATGGCTGTGGCTGTGGCCGTGGCTGTGGCTGTGGCTATGGCTATGGCTACTATGGCTATAGCTATGACTACTATGACTATGGCTATAACTATGGCTATGGCTATGTGGCTATGGCTACTATGACTATGGCTATGGGGCTATCTATGGCTACTATAACTATGGCTATGGCTATGGCTATGGCTATGGCTGTGGCTATGGCTATGGCTGTGGCTGTGGCTATGGCTATGGCTACTATGGCTATAGCTATGACTACTATGACTATGGCTATAACTATGGCTATGGCTATGTGGCTATGGCTACTATGGCTATGGCTACTATGACTATGGCTATAACTACTATAGCTGTGGCTATGGCTATGGCTACTATGACTATAGCTATGGTTACTATGGCTATGGCTGTGGCTGTGGCTATGGCTACTATAGCTGTGGCTGTGGCTATGACTATGGCTACTATAACTATGGCTATAACTATGGCTATGGCTATGGCTATGTGGCTATGGCTACTATGGCTATGGCTACTATGGACTATGGCTATGGCTATATGGCTATGGCTATAGCTACTATAACTATGACTATGACTATGGTTACTATGGCTGTGGCTGTGGCTGTGGCTGTGGCTATGGCTACTTATGGCTATGGCTATGGCTATGGCTATAACTACTATAGCTATGACTATGGCTATGGCTATGGCTATGGCTACTATGACTATGGCTATGGCTATGGCTGTGGCTATGGCTATGTGGCTATGGCTATTATGCCTATGGTCATGGCTATGGCTACTATGACTATAAATAGATTAACTATGATTATGAGTATTGGTGAATTGACTATGGCTATGAATATTGGCTACAACTATGAACTATTATGATTATGGCTGATAGCTGTATGTAAAACCGATTTAATCGTTCATAGCCACACATAAACACTCATAGCCATTTAATAAACATTCATAGCCACCCATAGCCACCCATGTCCGAGGCGCGTCCAGCGCCAGACCGTCTGGCGCGGAAAGGAGAATATTAGACTTGGTCCATGCACCGTTGCCCACTCTATATAAAGGGTGCGTGTGCCTTGACCTCCCTGCTTATGTACCTAGATGGTCTGATGAGGCTAACGCCGAAAGCAGGTGTGTGGACTTGGAAAATCCGCACTGCTAACCTGTGGTACACCCCCATCCGACAACACCAGTCGTCGTCGCTGCCCTCGCTTCGCTCGGTCAGCTCCTCCTCCTAAGTTCTGCAAACGTTGTAAGTAGGCAATTGACCTAGAGAGTCA
>JBBPQR010000139.1:0-17177 GCA_038092615.1 Boletus sphaerocystis | reverse complement strand
AGAGTAGACAAGTGAATAGGACTGGGGAAAGACGACAGAGAGGTACGGTATATATATGAAACTAAGGTGCTTTAGGGTAGGTCGTCTGAGTCCTAAATACTTGAGGGCCGGTGTGAGAATAAAGGAGATAAGGGAACATGAGGGAAACGCAAGGTAACCGTGAGGCGTGACATCATAGATAAGGCGAGAGTCTGGACTGGCCCTAGACTCGAGTCACGTGTTGTCCCACGGTCACATGTGAGGTCACGTGACTGGGAAGAGCAGAATGTCACGTGATCAAAAAGGGGTAAGTCAGGTGACTTGGTCACGTGACTGCGAAAGTGAAAATCGACTAAGTCCGATAAGATGAAGAAAAGTAAAAATATGCAGCGTTAGGTCCTGAACTATAACAGAGTGCATCTACAACAATGTTGTGTTCTTCTTTAATGTAAACAAAGTGAAGGTTGAACTAGGACAGGTATTCAGCCCAATGGGCCTGCCAGCAGAATAGGTCCCATTGTATCTGGAAGTGTTTGAGTGTGTGGTGATCTATGTGGACATGTATTTTAGCACCAAATAGTTCAATATGCCATTTTTTGAGTGCTTTGATGATTGCAAGTAGTTCCTTTTTGTGCACTAGGTAGTTGAGTTCAGCGTCACATAATTGCCATGAGTTGAGTGTCACTGGTTTTGCTGTTTTCCAGGTCTCTCTGCAGGAAATTATTGCATCGGTGTGGTAGTTAGAGGGAGGCATCACATGTAAGAAAAAATTTGTTTGCTCTAGGGTTGACATGGTTGATGACAGTGAGGCAACATGGGCTGACAACAAGGTCTTTTAGGGCCTGAAATGCCTGTGTGTGAGCAATGGACCAGATTAGGGAATGTTTGTTAGTATCTTTGCTCGTGAGTGAGGTGAGAATGGGGTGTGTTCTAAAACTTGTGGAATATGGTTTGTGAGAAAATGAATAAGTTCAAGGAACAAGTGAACATCAGCCATACTGTTGGGTGTTGGCCAGTTGAGTATCCACTAAACCTTCTTTTTGTCAGGCTCAATCCCATGAGCAGAGATATGGCAGCCTAGGAAGTCAATTTCCAAGCAGTAGAGAGAACAGTGATGCAGCACAAACACCTTATGGACATTGATGTGATGTTCAGCCAATGTTTGCAATCAGATGATGATGACATCAAGGTAGATGTGGCAAATGTTGTCAATAAGATGCCATAGAGCATCTGTCATGTGCCATTGCTAGCAGGAAGAGGCATTTTGAACACCCATGGGCATGACTGGCCATTCATACAACCCCCAAGGTGTGAGGGAGGCAGTAAGGTGGATGTCATTGGGGTGTACTTTATTTAAAAGGAGGGATTAGTCATGTCAATCTTTTCAAAAATTTTCCCTTTAGCATGGCCCCAGAGTATTTCGTCAATCTGCAACTCCTTATTAATCAGAACTATAGGAGATCCATGATCAATGAGTGTATTGATAGGAATTGGGGAGGAAACAGCAGGACCATCAATGAGACATGACCAAATGAGATAAGGGACAAGAAATGGGGCAACACACTTAGGTTTGGAATCTATACCATCTTCCAACACTGCTGAAGGCATGACAATGTCAACTGTCTGCTCAATGTTTACATCCAACATGGCAATGGTTTTGGCAGGCTCCTTCCTGAGCTTGCTTTTGGTTGTTATAGTTCAGGACCCATATGCTACGCTTTTCATTTTCTTCACCTAATCATACTTAACAACTTTTACTTTCACAGTCACGTGACCAAGTCACCTGACTTACCCCTTTTCAGATCACGTGACTTAAGTCTGGACCTGGTCCAGACTCTCGTCTTATCTATGATGTCACGCCTCACGGTTACCTTGCGTTTCCCTCATGTTTCCTTATCATTGACTTTCCCTCACCGGCCCTCAAGTATTTAGGACTCAGACGACCTACCCTAAACTCCCTTAGTATCATATATATACCGTTCCCTTCTGTCGTCTTTTCCTTAGTCCTATTCACTTGTCTACTCTCCCTTGGGGGCCTGGACACTTTGTTTACCACTCCTCTTCACTACCATTGCATTGTGCCGTCTCATCCTTGTTATCGGATGCTACGTCATTACTACGTTTCAATACCATCGTCATCAGTTACCATCTCGCTCGTCGTCGTCTACGACACCGACTCCCAAACTGTCGTCTCTATAAGTTCCCTCGTTAGTCCTGTGTTTACACAGGTCTAACTCGTCCAAGTCTTCATCTGGTTTTAGTGCTTGTTAATGAGGGATCGTCAATGAATCAAGGCTACAAACATCATCTGGAGGATAACTTCAGCTACAACCCAGAAAAGACTATAGGTTACTCATAGAAGCTGTAGAACATGACTTGCATTGCTTGATTGAGTGCGTGAATGGATTATGCTGGAGAATACTGTACTCACAGATGAACATAACAACAGTGTGACCAGCTGTAGTGCTCCCTGTTTGCTCATTGATAGAGAAACAAGTCATCAGAGCTGTCCAGGAGGTGACCATCCCTTTAAGGGTTCCATGTCATCTTGTTCATCACCAACAAGACAATGACCTACCAACATAGGATGTGAGGAAGAGTGGACGTCCGCCTACACGATCACAGAAGGAGCTAGCACAAATAGCAATGACGAAGTTGAAAATATTGAGGAGACCATTCTGTGATGACACAATAAGAGACACTAGAATGAAGGGTCGTGCTAGACTCATGATCAACAGTTGAGTCGCTGGGTCGGTGACTGAGACCTTCTCAGCACAACCTCCTTGACCGAAAACAAACGACTTACTTCCACTGGCAGTGAACACCTTGTTCAAGTATAAGTTGCATACTCAGTACGAATGATTTCATCACATATCGAGCTATCATGATCCACATACAGTAAGACTTATGATTGAAACACATTTGATCTTGATCAAATCATTATTGACTGAGGTGAAAAAGACAACTTACATGAGGCTGTTTGAGAGAAAAACACAAGTGTGATGATGATGCGCATACATTTCCTGTTTCTGGGGTTCTTGAACAAGCTCAGCAATCCAATATTGGCAGCAACTTCACAGTCAAAGGCAATGGCAGCCTTAATTTCCTCAAATTCATATTCCACAAGGAGGTCACATCTAAAATGATGGGACACATGTGAGGGAGAAACAAAGAGAGCTACAGTGGATTACTTACTCATTGCTGTTCCCATGGTAATATGCCAGTATCTTCTATGTGCATTCCTCCCTAATGGTGAGATGGAAGGAAATGTTTAATTTGAATTACACACAGCCAGATAAAGCTTAACAACATACTTTCCCTTGCTCACCAACCAATGCGGAGATTCCAGAACAAAGCAGATGATGATAAGCTGCATGATGGAGGGGAGCGCTTATAATGTGGACAGAATTCTCCAAGCCCAACTTGACTGGATCTTGAACTTGAACGTCCCATAAGTCTTCAAAAGAACCTCTGTAAGATGAGGAATATCAACCATTTAGAAAACACATACAGTCCAAGCAGCTAACCTTAGTACTACACTTTGGTTAAACTAGACTGATGCATAGCTAAATGCTTATGCAACAATTAATGTTACTAATCATTTATTAGTCACTGATCAGTCTAGATTAACCCTTAAATTATTTAATCTTACCATGTGATCTTATCTATCATATGAGGCACTTACACTATTCATATTGGTCATAATGATACAATCTCATTATACCATGCTTACTCATCATATGAGTCCTTATTTCCATTGGATGGTATCTTTATCATAGATAAGAGCATTATTTGCTATTTGCTAGAATACTTTAGAACATTTTATGAACATACATAGATACAAGCATCTCTATACATATTTAAGGAGAGCCCTTACAGCTCATCTTATCTTAATGAGTTATCTTCTGGTTCATTCTATCTGCTCTCTAAAGCAAGAAACCTGGTTTAACCAATATTTCACCTATTCCAAGTGAGTGTTCCCACTTGAGACTACTTTTACTCCTTTATCCCTTGTGTAATACTTTGAGGTATAACTTGTACTTTGAAAACTGCTTCTTCTACTCATCCTTTTATTGATTGTTTATCTTCTCCATCTTTGTCTTCCTCTTGTAACACCCCCTCACCCACCAACACCTCCACTAGATAGGGCTCCACCCTATGGGTTTCTCCTACACCCCTGCTCATTGCCACTACTGCCACTGCAATTGTCTCTCCCAATGTCCTCACATTCACTCACCAACAGTAAACTGATGACCTGACTGATCATGTCATCTCCTGAACTTGGGAGCTTCTTCATTAACCCCACCTCATTATACTGCTTGAACACCACATCAATCAGAACTCCCCCCTCTTCCTCCTTGCCCATATCTATCTACAGGCTGACCACCTAACACACCTCCTACACATGATCACCAATGGCGAAAGCCTCAGTCGACGCTAACAAATATTGGTGTCTATTACCAGTGCTATGAACAATACTCTTCCCAAAGCTCTTCATCAACTTAGAATGCCTAAATTCATTGCTGATCTTGATTGATACTGTTATAGTTCAGGACCCTCACACTATGTTTTCATTTTCCTTTCACTTATCGTACTTAACAATATTTTCACTTTTGCAGTCATGTGACTGAGTCACATGACTTACCCCTCTTTTGATCATGTGACATTCTGCTCTTCATTGTCATGTGACCTCTACACGTAACCTTGAGTCCAGATCCAGTCTAGACTCTCGCCTTATCTATGAGGTCATGCCACACGGACACCTTGCTTGGTACACATGTTCCTTATCTTTCTTCTCTTCTTCTTTCTCTCACACCAGCCCTCAATCCTTTCAGACTCAGACGACCTACCCTAAAGCACCTTACTTATATATATAAACCCTACCTCTACGTCATCTCTCCCCAGCCCTACTTATTTGTTCTACTCTCCCTTGGGGGCCTAGGATACTTGTTACTACTCTTCCACTACCATTGCACTTTGCCGCATCATCCCCATCAACGGATGCTCCATTTGTTAACCGTCATCGTACCAATCTCAAACCTTTATCTCGTCGTCCGTATCGAAGCCAACATCAACAACTACTGTCTCTCCATCACTGTCTTCCTGCTCCAGTGTATCTTCCCAGTTATCTTCCTTTAATCCATTCAACTCCCTATATATCTAGGTTGTCTCATTCTAGGTTTCCATCCAGTTTCAGGTACCACTACAAAACCCATAGTGCCCATGGTTCCTTTTGCTTTCTGAACTATACACCTAGGAAAGCCCATGTTTATGCTCCACCATCTTCGTCCCCTTCTCCCTCATCCTCTCCCATTTCCCCAGAGGAACAGCTTGCCCTCAAACAAGTCAACTTAGTTAACAAAATATGCTTACATTACACCATTGATGGTATACCCATCGACACCCCTCTTTCCTGCTCTCATCCTTGTTTCAATGAAACCTACTTTGAGTGTCACCATTTGGGACACTGCCGAGTCAACTGCAGGTGATATACCTATTCTATTTGTAGCGCTGATACACTGAGCAACAAAACTGTTGCAATGTTTGGTAGTTTTATATTGTTTGCAATATACAAAGTCAGGGCATGGGAATTACACTTAGCATTAGTCACACGAAATAAAGTAGATACATTTGGCTTTCTATGGAGCCTTTGGTCATGTGATTTGATGTAGAGAATATGGAGATATGGCTATTTTAAGTTGGTCATGTTATTGCAATAGCTTTGTTGCTAACCTAGCAAAGTTGAAATTTGATATGTTCTGATAGGTTCTGACATAAGCAATAGGTCATGTGACCTATAATAAGTTCAACACAACATAAATACACCACAACACCACTCTTGATCCACTACCACTACCATGAAATCCCTTTCTACTACTCAAATCAACCAAATTATCTCTTTCTTGAATTTGGGTCAATCTACTTGTCAAATCTCTGATTCTACTGGTGTACACCATTCGACCATCAGTAGAATTCACTCTAAACTTCGTCCAAACCTGGCTAAATCCTCTGGTGGTCGTCCTACCATTATAACACCTGCTGATATACGTCATGTCATTCGCCTTATTGGGACTGGAAAGGCTGAAAATGCAATCCAGGTTACCAAGACCCTTCAAGATGTCAAGAACCATACCCTCTCTTCCCAGACTGTTCATCGTCATTTGAAGAAAGCAGGCATGAAGGCTGTAGTAAAGAAGAAATGTCCTTACCTTACTACTGCTCATAAGAAGGCTAGACTGGACTTTGCAGAAAGTCATCAGCACTGGACTGTAGAGGACTGGAAACAAGTTATATGGTTAGATGAAACCAAAATTAATTGTATTGGGTCAGATGGAAAGAGGTGGGCATGGAAAAAGACAGGGGAGGGTCTAAGTGATAGATTAGTACAAGGAACAGTCAAGTTTGAAGGGGGTTCTCTGATGATGTGGGGTTGTATGACATGGAAAGAGGTTGGAATGGCATGCAAAATTGATGGTAGGATGGATACTGATCTTTACCTACAGATTATAGAGGATGAACTCTAGCAAACCCTGGAGTATTTTGGCAAAACTCCAGATGATATTATCTTCCAGCAGAACAATGATCCTAAACACACTAGCAAAAGGGCCAAGAAGTGGTTTGCTGAGCATGGCTTTGAGGTTATGGTGTGGCTAGCTCAGTCTCCAGACTTTAATCTCATAGAACATCTATGGTTTCTTCTTAAAAGAAGGCTAGCAGAGTATCCAGAGTCAGCAAAGGGGATAACAGAACTTTGGGAAAGAGTACAAGTGGAGTGGGAGAAGATAGAGGTTGCAGAATGTCAAAGGTTGATTAAGAGCATGCCCAGGAGAGTTCAAGAGGTGATCAAGGCCAAAGGAGGCTATACCTTATACTAGTTTATGATATCCTTAATATCAGCAACAAAACTGTTGCAATGACATAACCAACTTAAAATAGCCATATCTCTATATTCTCTACACCAAATCACATGACCAAAGGCTCCATAGAAAGCCAAATGTATCTACTTTATTTTGTGTGATTAATGCTAAGCATAATTCCTACACTCTGACTTTGTATATTGCAAACAATATAAAACTATCAAACATTGCAACAGTTTTGTTGCTCAGTGTACACCAGGTCATACCTAAGGGCAATGCCCCAATCATCACCCTTACCTCAAAACCTCTTCAGTGCCCATTCCTGTCCCATCTCCTCAATGGACTCATCGCATGGTCCCAACTAACTCAACCATTCCTCGTCATCACCAATGTTCCACATCTCCCACTCACCTCCCCTCATTCAACATCAAAGATATCTTCAATGATACAGCATATGACAACATAACTAGCTCCCCCAATCTCTCTTCTCGTAATTTCTGACTCCCTCAGAATCACTTCCTACCTCTTCCATCTCCACAGTGGTATAGACCTGTTCCCTTCTCTAGTGTGTCAAACATAATTAGGGGGTAATGTTATGTTTTCTTTTTTTCTTGTACTCTTTTTCTTCAGATGAGAATTGACCTCACTGACACTTGCATTCATCCCATGCTAACCCTTACCATTGGACTCATACTTGGCTGTTAAGGCCCCATCAAGTATCCCTCTCACTTGTCTTAGTCATTTATGCTTACTCTCTCTCTGACGCTATTGCATTGTTCTTGTCCCTCTATTCTTAACTCTGCTGACTAATTGTTCTCTCCATTTCCATTCATTTCCATCCAATTAGTCATCTTCTGTAAACACTTAGACACTCAGATGTATTCCTCATGCTAGTCTTACCTGAACTCCTATCTGAGTTTCTAGAATCCCAGCTCAATACATCATTTCCCTCCTTCTTGTTTCCTGGACTTCTATAAGTCATTGCTCTACTTCTGAGTGAGTGCTCTTTGAAACCTTATCTTAATGGCTATTGTCATCAATCTCCAAGTCTTACAGTACCTCTGTGATAGTGACCTATCGTCTGGTTGGAAAGCCTCTAACAGCCCAGTCTAAGGAATCCCCTTCAACTCATCCTTGTGGAAGACTGTCATCTTCAATTAGCAGGTTCTCACTCACCCCTGCTTGGATCAAGTGTAACACAGTATTGTTAGGTTATACTTGCTTTAAGGATTTAGGTCCCATTTCAATTAGGAGGATCAGCATGTTTAAAACAGCCAGTTGGACTCAGAACAGTGGACTAGTGGAGGACACCTACACCAGGGCATTCACATGACCAGAGATGCAGGGGGATAGGGGCCCTCAACAGACTCATTTGATTGTCCTATATATAGAGTACTCTACAAAACATAAATGTAAGCATGTTGGCTTACCTGATTCTGGGATACTAAGTGGTGTTCACTTAGTATTATAGCCTTTTGGCATAGTGGTTAAGGCAGCAGACTGTCTAACCCCTATGAAACAATAAATTGAACCAAAAAAAAAAAGTTTCTCCTGGGCCATAAGTGATGGGAACAACTCACTAGGGAAACACCTTTCTTTTTTGTAACTTTCTTTTTTATATCAAACTCACTAGTATTCACCTTAACAGCCACAATCACCCATAATCATGGGACCCATAGTTTCACCAGCCCTTGCCACTGCTTCCCATCTAATCGAGTGTAGATCCATACTTATTACGAATGGGGACCAAGCTGAGTGAAGCAAGATGAGGAACAACTTTGCTGTCCCTCAAGTTGACAACATCAAATCAATGTCAAGCAAAGTTTTGGCTGACACAAATCAGCATTCACAAGTACTAGTCTCTCATGTAAATGAGAAGAATTCTTTGTGGGACATCAAGTATGTATGTGTCATTGAAGGCCAAGTCACGGATCAATTTGTAACAAGAATGCGTATCCATAACAGACCTTAATTGCTCAGCATCTCAATGCATTCGTTTGAGTTTGGAGTTCATTATTACTATTATATGATGTTCATACCGAGATTGATTTCCAAAAGTCTACAGTCTACGCTAACGCCCGAATCTTCTTCCGCATTTCTTCCGTCCGACCACTACCGCGTCCTTCTGCGCGTCCAAACACAACCACCTTTCCTGATTCTCCAGCACGACCCGTTCTCCCAGCGCGATGTAAGAAGTCGATCATGTTTCGCGGTTCGTCCACAATGAAAACATGCTTGATCTCAGGGCTAAAATCGAGACCCCGCGAAAGCAGAGACGTCGTAAGGAGAACGTGAGGGGTTACAGCAGGGTTCGAAAGGCCACCTTTCGAAGCCGAGGGCTTAGATGGTCGAGAACCCAAAGTCGCTGAGGAATCGTGTAACTTCAGGAACCCATCCAAGTGGTGATTGTTCCCCCTCTTACGAGCATCTGCGTCACCAGTAAGCGCGACACAAGCGACACCGCGAGAGCTGAGGAATGCCGTGAGCTGATCCACTTTACTTCTCTTGTTACAGAACACGATAATTTTGGAAAGCTTGACTGGACTGCCAGCGGGGAGAGCGCTCTTGGCATGCGTGAGGGCATCTTCAGCCCAAACGCGCCGGATGCGGCGCTCAATATCGGCATCCTTGTTACCGCCAGTCCACTTGGCATGTTCTGTTCGCAGTGCGCTGGGCAGGTGGTGTAGCTTAGGGGACGCGAGACGGATTAACGCCGGATGGTGAGTAGACAAATAGTTACTGAGGGAATTTGGGATGGTAGCACTAGTGAGCAGAAGATGGAAAGGATATGAAATTGGCTGTGGGGAATCGGGAGTCGGCCGAGTCTCCTTAAGTGAGATGGGGGAAACGGGGAGGACGGGCACAGATAGCCCTTTTGCTGCAGCAATGTCAGCTAACAACTGCCGTGTTGATGCCTCAAAATCAGGATCTGGGAGCTCAGCGTCAGTTGGACGGCGTGGAGCAAGCAACGTTGAGATTACCAAACAGAACGTCCGCTTCATCGATGATGACCCATTCAACGTTTTCCAGGCCCATTTCGGGCTCGTCTACCCAGAACTTCCGCTCGCTGGTGGCGCCTTTTTGTGCAGCAGGGTCCTCGGTTCTCTTCGACCCAACTCTCAGCGATTTTTCGTGTGCCCTCTCTTCCCAATTCCAGCCTTTGCCTTTCTCGAGCTCCAAAAGCTTCATGGGGGTCCCGACAAGAACATCGATTTCGTGGGACGAGCGCCCGCCACCAACCGTCACGTCGCGTGAATCGCTGTTATCGAATACAACTTCCACTCTATTCTTCATCTTTGAAGCAGTTCCGTTGTTCAAGTTACTTTGTTTGTTTGCTCGAGAAGCACACATTATGCGAAGCTTGATGATGTGCGAAAGCTTTTTTGCAAATCCCGCTAGTTGTCGCGATAATTCGTGGGTTGGTGCCAGTATCAAAGCACGGGGATTGAGCGGACGCGATGACGATTTGCGCGGAGAGCCAGAACGTTTCAGTTCGGTGCGCTTCAAATCCTGAAGGAGTGGTAAAAGGTATGCCAGCGACTTGCCGGACCCCGTCTCACTGGCAAGCAGATATTCCTTCCATTTCGACTCTGCATCCGACTCTTTCATGAGATGCTTTAAAGCAAGCGCCTGGATGGCAGTTGGTGTAGCATCTTGACCTAGGGTCTCTTTAATGCTTTGCAACAGACCAGGAAGTAACGGAGATGAAGTGAAGTCGCTTGGCAACGGACCGGGAAGTGGTGGGGGCGAGGTAAAGTCGCTTGGCTGTTCGCCACGATGGGGAGCAGTGTCTCGCGCGAAAGACGGACGCAAAGCGGGTGCGACGTGAAGCGAACCGAGTTTTTTGGCTCTACCTGTGGGTTGTAATGACTGTGCGAGTCGGCTTTTCGAAGAAGGGACTATATGCATTCATTCGATGAGTTCGAGAACGCACGCTCAAAGAGCCAATCAAAGGTGCTCACAAGCGTTGTTCTTCCTTGGTATCCTCCTGCCGCCGACAGATAACACAGACGACGTAGTGTGAATGGAACGAGACGGAAAACACGTTCCCGAAGAGACAATTGCTGTCCGGGACAGAGTGGAGGTTATCATGAAGTCAAGACCTTGCCCAAAGGTATTGGTTCATAGCAAACTTTTGGCTCCGCGAATTCCTCCACATTCCTAATCGAGATCGTGGAGCTTCATTTCGAACGTCCACAAGTCACTGACACGCGAGCGCTTGTTGAGTATCCATCCACCAGTAATCGTGAAGAACTGCTCCTCGAGTTTCTACGAATAATGCATGGAGACGTACAGGTTCACTGAGGTTCTTCTCAAATACAAACTCACAACAATTCTCGCCCCTTGGTGCACAATTGAAGTAAGCTTGGGCCAGGCTAGCAAAGGCCTTACGGACAAGCAGGTACTACTTAGACGACAAGTACTGGATAATGCTTCAGAAACTAGCAGCGAAACCAAAATATGGAAGGACCACCCGCCTACCACCACTTTCTTATTACATCCTTCATACTCCTACTCATCCCAGTGCACCATGGCAATATGTCCGCGCCCCCTCTCCTGACTCAATATAACCACCCGTTGTCCCTCTGCGTGGCAGCAATACTTCGTCGAATCGATCTAGGGTGGAATGGGGCAAGACGGTTAGTAACCTGTGGGTGAGTCAGACAATATTGCATGCGGTATCCACGTTGCTGTTCGATTCACGAGCAGAGCCTGAAGTGAGCCTTGAGCTTGGATTCCCGTCCCCCTTTCCCCGCCACTCTCACGGCGAAACATTACACACTCTAGCGGCACAATCGGAAACAAGTTTACGCACAAAACCCGATGCCAGGTTGTCCGTCTCCCAGCAGAACGTTTGCCTCAAAGACAACGGCTGTTCGTACTAACCTTTATCGATCTTCTTTCTTCATACTTCTGAATAAATATTGAATAAAAATAGGGATTGAATGATGTACACTGCCCCTCTCGCCTAAGTCCACGCCTTTGGTGCCATCGAGTGCTGGCTGCGACTGCGCAGACCGCCCAACAAACTCTGGAAATTTTCATACATACAACGTCCGACCACTGTTCGAGAATTTTCCTCCCCGCCATAACGACGCAATTTCCCTCTCCCATCAGAAAACTGCGAAGGTTCAACGGACGACGGATCGGAAGAACAATTCAGTTGTGACGCTCGTAAACTCCATACTCTTCCGATCTCCAAGGTCATTCGTGCAATTGTGGGCGCACATACTCCACATTAAATTGGGACGGGGTCGGCGGCGCAACTTCGTTTTAGTCATCGGACGCATTGTCACATGTACAGGTTGACGTATAGGACAACAGTTTTTCCTCCAACTCTTGTCTGCATTTGGGGGAGACTGGGGTTGCTACCAGTACAAGAGGAGTAAAGAACCATGTAATAAGCGATGTCGTTATCGTTGTACAAATCCTAACGCCGCCCGCACATTAGCACATAAATCCTCATCAAGCGACGTTGATCAAGGCATCAGAAGTATTCGCGAAGCGAGGGACGCGGCCCATCAGAAGATTCAGAACCAAGAGTTGTGTCAGACGTTGAGTCTCGTGCTCGACCTACGGGATCCCGTTCGCCTAAATTGGGTTGGGCTGGGGGGGTTGACATGAAATGTTCGACATGTACAGGCGCAGAGTACTCGGGAGGGCCGCATCTCAGTTCCCAGGCGTTCGAAGCGCTCACAGTATCCCGAATCCACCTCCCGCTGTTTCAGATTCGCACTTACCTTATTTACCGCATTCATGCACTGTCTTCCGACTGGTGTGCTCAGCGTGGGCGCATGTGAGACGATCAAGACATCACGTACCGTTGGCTGCATCGCGGTCGTAGAACTTGCCATAAATATCCGGTGCACTTTGTTCTCCTGCGGGGATATCCAAAGGAAAAAGTACGATCGAATGGGCACGATGACTTTTTGCCATTACCACTACGACACTCGTTCTTCTTTTCACGGACGTTATGAATAGGCGCCCTGTTACCTGGTAATCAACAGGTTCACTCCACGTTTTTCGAACACCAGCCTGGGCTCTGACTCGGATTCAGGCAATACCTGGACGAAGAGCGGACGCGTTTGGAGGTATTTTGATGGCAGAACAGGCATGTTGACCGCCCAGTGCCAGGTGTTAATACCGAAGAACGTTCTTTTGGGCCTAAGCCCGCGATGGCCAAAGTGTCGCGCGACTGCGCAGAATCCTCCCCCCGATCAGGTTTCCCAGTGAAAGAAGGGGACAGGGGGTAAAGAGACAAGAGCGGTAAAACAGGAGTCACATTCTGCGCAGCACACGATCGTTCAGTAGTTGGACACAAGAAAAGAGGCGCATGGACTCCACGACTATCTTAATGGAGGCCGCAGCACAAAGGCGCCGTGCTTACTGCGTGTTATATACGCAAAAGGCAATTTCACCTCCTTTTTTATGATGCGGCGAGATCCGACCAAGGATTCTCCGTTCCCAACTCGCCAGTAGCCAATCCGGTATGGTGGTGCAGGCTGCACCGCCCGAACACAACCAAATCCGGCTTGATCGTTATGGGTGATGATAACGATCAGCTGATCATGATGGTGGAGCTCGTCGGGCGGCACACGGAACTAAACGAGGATACGGCACCTCCCATTGGAGTTTGTCAGAGACTTGTCGCGGCCGCTTTCCCTTGTAACGCGATCGGTATTTGGATTCGTCTTCGAGCATTCCGTAGTCCTGTGTTGACAATGTAGGAAAAAAATTGTTTGTTGTTCATTTCCGTGAGCCACCAACAGTCAATGCTGAAATAGACATGTCTGACCTCTCCTCGCTTCGACTCCAGGTCCGGACAATGCACAATCGTTGATGAATTAACGACAGCGAACAGCCCGACGCGAACAATTTTTTTTCGCTTTAGTCGGTTGGAAATGTGAGCAGGAATGTGCATTCTACCCTGATTCAGTAGGGCGGCATGCTCAATTAATTGAGGAAGCCAGTGTCCAACGTCCGATGATGGTCGGCCACAAGGAAGTCTCAAGGTGACCGCGGAGGAATGATCCCCCGTACCACGGCGAAGGAAATTACCAAGGCTAGAGGAACTGACGCCATACATCCTTGCTTTCGGTTACTTTCATGTGCATCTGTCATCATAATGGAGGTGTTTGCTGCTTCTAGAGGCAGATCAGTGGCAGCCTGCAAGGCAGGACAACACCCTAACCTCATCTACCCTTGGAAATGCTTGGCACGACTCGGAGATGAAAGTGAGGCTCAGGTAGCTCCTGGTCAAATGAGCTGAGAAACGTCAGTAGGTAATCCTGCAGCAGTAGGCCTGCCTCAGGGCATCAAGCTACGCGCCGTGTTAGAAATAGAAGACGTTCATAGGTGGCGCACTTTATACAGATATCCAGTGCCCATCATAAGGGAGGGGGAGGCAGGAGACAACTGCGGAGCATAATGAAGTATCCCTCAGCCCTCAGAGCCGTGAATTTCGCGCGAACTGTCCCAGGCATGGTGCAGAACACCCCATACGAGATGAACAGACGGCGCAGGGTGATCTTCCAGGGCCCGCGCCAATGAACATCACAGTGACGAGCCTGGCACCTCCAGCAACGGTCAGTAGTCACATTTATAATCACCAATTCTGATTTCCTACACAGCCCATGAATGTGTTAGCGACATGCTCTTGCACGGATGTACCTGGCCTGGCCGACATCCGATCAAATTGCCCGGGTGGCCAAATCCGGATGGCACAAACCTTGTCCAACTGCGCCCTGTCGAGACCCAACTCTTCCCACATGGCGTACGCCATGCTGCACTATGCGGCCTGCAGATAGTTTACGTTTATTGGAAAGGCGTTATCTATGTATGAGATGGTACGTCGTGAAAGGGTTCTTGCCATATTACCCAAACACGTCCCAGGGTAGGGGACCCTGGTATATCTGTTTGGGATCATCGGGACACCACTCCAGCAAACCATGCAGTTCCGGCGCGGATGCGTGGTAGGAATGGAATCGTATGAATGGATTCCTACCCCGCCTCTTGGAAAGAAGGAAGTTGTGACAACCGTATATGTCAAGGGTATATGGCTGGTAGCCATTTTTGAGCTTTATAAGATCGCAGTAGGGTCGAAATTAGTGCGAATCCTAGCATGGTTGCGCTCAACCCTTACCTCGCCTTCGCGAGCCTTGATGGCTTCATCATCTGTGGCAGGAGGTTCGAGTCCAACATACTCAAATAACTGGACAGGGAATCTAATTGCCGCTCGATGTAGTTCTTCGAATCGCCGCCGCTTCATCTCGTAGCCAACCACGGTAATTTGAGACGGGTATCTCCCAGTGACCTCATGAAACCGCGCGATGGAAAACAATATGTTTTGATACGAATCGAGGGCATACGTCTCCGTCGTGGCTCGAGAAAATGGGGCACTTGTACCAGAAGGCACAGAGATACGAAATAGATCCAAACTCTGCGCCAGTCGCATGTATGACTCCGCTTCTGTCGTCGTCGATTGTAGCCTAGTTTGGCCACTGCGGTGTGAGATAATCCGATGGGTTAGCCCGATCGACAAAAAACGTGTCGCACGCAGCCCTTACCCACTAAACACCAACAAAGAATTTTTGTCTTCCAACGCAAGGAGTGCTCTGAAAACGTTTTCAATATCAGCATTCTTATCTCTCGAGCGGAGGCTCGAGGTTGTCAGGCACACGCAGTTCAAGAAGGCAACTCGACTTACCCTTGTTTGATGTGATCGACGAACGCTGAAACCCTACCACCACCTCTCTGATAGTCTTCCAACGTCCATAATTCCTCGTCAAGGACCTCACCCGGTTTAGAACCCGACCAAATTGCGTGTCCAGGGACTACAATCAGGTGAGACAGCCGTTCCAACGTCTCGTCACGCCGAATCGTGGCAAGAATGCTGTCAGGCGGTGCATAGTCCACACCCAACGCATTCGGATACGTCGACGAAGAAAAGATGAAAGCAAGGTTGTAGAAGAAGGATAGACAGCCCAACGCAACCAACAGCAACACGCCAAGGTTGGTCAGTCTCGAGCGCCCGCTGAGAGACCGGAGGACTACGCGGTAGTCGTACGAGCGTGAGCGGCCGCCCTTGGGGTTGTAATGAAAAGCGCCGCGTCGTGTAGATGAGCCAGAGCTCAGGACTGGTGTCGGGAGCATCGCTCAGCAACGATGTTCAAGACCATCGTCTGGTCGCCATTGCCGAGCCACCGCCGTGGTGTCCGAAAGAGGAAGGAAGCGGACAGTGGCTCGCGGGAGAAGGACCGCCAACGTCTTCTCTGGTACGACCACCAGTACAGCATCGAATTTACGAACAGTCAGTGGGGTCATTGACCCACTCAGAAACGGCTTTCATTGTTACTTTTCTGTACACATCATGATCTCCGACGCATCCGTCCATGAGTCAAAGTTGAACCCCGCCCGGATCATTCGAGGCGGCTAGAGTCAATGATCATCCACTATGCCTCCGATGAATAGCATGTCACTGACAGTTGCCTGTATAAAAGGACTTGCGGACTGGGTTTGGGAACCGACCAAGTCTCCCAGGGACTCCCAAATCCTGTTTCTCGTCCCCTCCGGCATACGCGGGTAAGTCCACCCTCCTAACTCCGAAGATTCAGCGCATCATCCAACCCTGCAAGCCCACCCTGGACAGCTGCGAAATCACCGTAAGGTGTTTCAGATGCGTGGAATGTCGCAGGTAAGTCATTGACAAGAGTTCACACCACACCATGAGACGAAAACATGACAATCCTATCGGTACGTCAATTAGGTAGTTTATTGTGTTACAGCAGCGGGCAGAAACAGAAACGGAAAAGAAACAGAAAAGCAAATCACATAGGTGTTTTCAGGGTATTTACGCAGGGTCTATCACCTGGCGTCGCGCGACCTGTGCTCCATTCCACTGAAGGGCGTCGATCCCACACTCTGCATATGTCGCTCGGTATCTCTGGTCATCTAAGCCTGCTCACCGTGCTATCAGCCCATCACACCCTGCTAGCGGAAATGACTGAATCAGTGCGTACCAAACCTTGGTAGCGCATCAAAAGTATCATTCTCTAGAGGCACGACGGGCCAGTGGTGGCTGGGAAGAACGCTTCCGCTCATCCGGGAGGACTTCTCGCCTAGGAAAGGTGGGTCAAATGAGTATGAACTGGTCGACAACCAAGCCTTACAATTTCGCCCATAATAATCTCCGTCGAGAGCATCAACGAACGTGAGGTGAAGTTGACTGCCGAAGTGATCTTCCCGCAGTGCACGTCTTGCACTTCCATATGCTTGATATGGACCAGCGGTTCTGACACGACTTCGGCCGTGAGCAGGTGACGAATCAAAGACATCTGAGGG
>JBBPQR010000138.1:0-17197 GCA_038092615.1 Boletus sphaerocystis | reverse complement strand
AGGGAGGAGCGGGTGATGTACACGCTACATGGGTAGGTGCTGAGTACATAGTAGGAGTGAGGATGTGGGCGAAAGCCCTGGAGGGCTTTCCGGCCCGAAGCACTGTGAGGGCGAGCGAGATGGGCGCCAAGCAGGTCACTGAGTGAGCCCGAACGAAGTGCAACGGACGATCATAGGTCGGACGTGGGACCTGGAAGAGGGAGTGGTGGGTGGGTGCGAAAACGAGGAGCGGGCGAGGTGCTCGATGCTGCGGACCCAGCTCGCTGGCAACGACGAGATGGCGGACGAGAAGTCGCGCCGTCAGCACCGCCACCTGACTCACTCCTGCGCGGACTAACCTCTGGGCAGTCATGTGCCGCGACAGCCCAGACGACTGAACCGCAACTGTTCGACGCGAACCATCTGCTACCGTATCGGGAATTACATAAGGAGTGACCGAGTAAGTCCGGCTATTTGTCGTATTGATACATGGGTCGGATAATCTATATATTTGATTCAAGTTTGCTTGGTTGCACTTTCCTCTGTACGATATATATATATATATATATAAATGAGATGGTGATAGCGCAGGTCCAGGCATGCTTAGAGGTCCATGCAGTTGCCCAAACTCTGATTGTAATACAGTCGACTTTCCCATACTGTATATGGTAGCAGTGTATAACTTTCATAGTGTATGGACTTTTGGTGGCTCTCATCATGGGATGCAGGAGAATATACAATACACAGTGATTATTGTAATGTATTGGCTACTGTATGACAATATGTATTATGAGATATGCTTCAAAGGGATGGTGGGCTGCTGGATTAGAGTAAAATTGACAGGACATGACAGAAAAAAAAAAAAGCTATTCTAATGAAGTTCTACCTCCTGCTTCAATGGCCTCCTGCTCCAAAGTGCCAGCCATGTCCTAAGCTCCTGCCATACAAGCAAAAACCCAAGGAAACAACATTGAAGACTGGTCCTCCAGCAAAGACAAGTGCACAACCTCCAACAACATCCAAATGACAGAACCTCACCCTCAATGACTGGTTGACTGTCTTCATCTATATTGATGCACACCCAAACCTTTCTCAAACTCAAGTTGTTGAGTTCTTTCACACTCGAGCCAAAGGAAAACTTGACTTTACACAAGCCTCACAAATTAAAAGCACAGAGTGAACTTGAAGAATGTGTTCATTCAAACCCAAGGGCACTGTCAAGCAAGGGTCCATGCATTGTCACTTGCCCAGATGTTGAAGAGGCACTCTTACTTTGGATACACAGCATGGAGACAAAGGGTCATGTTGTGAATGGCCCTATGCTCTGCGAGAAGCAACAGAAGCTCAAGGAGGAGCAAATGAATATCCTGGAGGTAGAATGGCTTGTTGGAGAGGGCTGGATTCCCTCATTTTGCCAAGCATACACAATATCAAGGAGCATTGTTGTCACAGAGAAGCTGGATCAGTAGATCAAGAGTTAGTCAAGCAAGAGCAGTTGAGAGTGGCAAAACTCTTATCAACATTTCTGAAGAAGGATCAATTCAACTGGGATGAAACAAGTCTGTTTTCAATGTAAGCAAGCATAGTTTTTCATCAACGAGAGAAAAAGCTTAGCAATCAATCTAGGGCAGCACCTGACTGAGGACTTGCAACAAAGCAAATGAGTGGGAAGAAAAAAGAGAAATTCTACTTAACACTTGGCTTTGCTGTGAATGTGGATGGAAGTGAGAAGTTGCCACTGTTCTTGGTCAGTTATGCAAGAAAGCCATGTTGCTTCAATAGCAAGACTTCCCTGAGTGCTGGGTTTGATTATTGAAGCAGATGGAGATCTGTCAAAAGTTGGAAGATGGTTATATTTCGTGAGCAGGTGCAGATGTCACCCTCGATTTTCTTCATCATGTTGGTGCCTTCCGTGCTAAGCTGTGATATGAGGACATGAAGAATGCAAAACAAATAACTTTAGATAGATTTATAAAATTGAAGTAGTGGAGTTTTTGTTATACCATATTGCACTTCATAATTAGTTAGCCTCTATCACCATGGGAACTTTTTGCTGCTGTATTTTTATCATAGTGTATTGCAGAGAGCTGGCTCCTGAGTGTATACAGTATGAAAAAGTTGACTGTAAAACGTAGGTGAAATTCTAACCATTCTAAAATGTTGAACTGTATGAGATCCACCAGCCTGACTAGGTTGGCACACATAATGCAGTGACATTCACCTGTAGCTGTTGAGATTTAACCTTATCACTATTATCTGGTTAAACTAGACTGACATATAACCAATGCTTATGCAATGTTAACATTGCTAATTATTAATTAGTCACTGATCAGTCTAGACTTGCACATAGATTATTTAATCTAACCATGTGATCTTATCTATCACATGAGGCACTTACACTATTCATATTGGTCATAATGATACAATCCCATTGTATCTTTCTTACTCATCATTTGAGTTTTTATTTCCATTGGATAGTATCTTTACTATAGATAAGAGCATTATTTGCTATTCACTAGAATATCTTAGAACACTCTAGAAATGTACATAGATACAAACATATCTATACATATTTAAAGAGAACCATTATGGGTCATCTTATCTTAATGAGTTATCTTCTGATTCATTCTATCTGCTCTCTCAAGCAAAACACTTGGTTTTACCAATGTTTCACCTATCCGAAGTGAGTGTTCCCACTTGAGACTATCTTTTACTCCTCTTTCCCTTGTGTAACATTTTGAGGTACTACTTGTACTTCGAAAGTAGCATATGGTGAGCCTGCTTGCAAAAGACCCAACATATATAGGTGATACTGGGACAGGCCTGGGATATATGAGGCACATAAGACATGGTCGGGCCCATCTGACATGTACATACATAGGATATGGAAGGCCCTAGAAAGGGTAAATAAATGAGGTGTTGATAGATATGCAAGGGCCTGAAGTAGGGGTAGTAAGACCAAGGTCGATGCATATGAGTGCACCGAGCAGGGGTGGGCCCATGGAATACTGACCGGCATAAATGGATGGGCAGTGAATATTCCAACATTGGTGCTGATAGCAATGGCATCAGTGATAATGATACAACTGTGGTGCTGATAGCAATGGCATCAGTGATAATGATACAACTGTGACGACATGTTATAGTTCAGGACCTTATGCTGCGTACTTTCACTTTTCTTCATCTTATCGGACTTAGTCATTTTCACTTTCGCAGTCACGTGACCAAGTCACCTGACTTACCCCTTTTTCTAGATCACGTGACATTCTGCTCTTCTTCGTCACATGACCTCACACGTGACCGTGATACAACACGTGACTCGAGTCCAGGCTTGGCCCAGACTCTCGTCTTATCTATGATGTCACGCCTCACGGTTACCTTGCGTTTCCCTCATGTTCCTTATCATTGACTTTCCCTCACCGGCCCTCAAGTATTTAGGACTCAGACGACCTACCCTAAACTCCCTTAGTATCATATATATACCCTCCCCTTCTGTCGTCTTTTCCTTAGTCCTATTCACTTGTCTACTCTCCACTTGGGGCCTGGACTTTTGTTTACCACTCCTCTACCATTGCACTTTGCCGCCTCATCCCCGTAATCGGATGCTACATCGCTACCTCGTCTCATTACCAATAAACACGTTTACCGTTACTCTCGTCGTCGTCGTCAACACTCGCCAACAAACCATCGTATCAATCCAAACACTCGTCAGACCTATAAACTAGGTCTTCCTCACTTTAGTTCAAGTCCCGTTACATGACAAGGGCACCAGTGATGATGAATGATTGGTGAAACCACTGATGGCATGGCAAGACGGTGGCAAGAGAATGGCAGGTTAAGATTCTCACTGAAGTGGGGGCGAGTATCAATTACGATGATTGTACACATGAGTGGTAGACATTAACTAATCCTATCATATACAGTATAGACCAAAGTGTTGCTTGCATTACCAATTAAGTGTCTCCAGTACTCATTCACTGACTGTGCCCGACTGACCAAGAAGTGCTGATACACTCTCAATTTGCTTCTCCATGAAACTGGTGGGAATATTTAATATTACAGGGCGAATGAGCGATGACACTGAGATGACTCATTGATTGATAGGATCAATAACGATGTGTAGGGTTACTTGGAACAAGGCGAGTGGGATTTCAACGTAGTATTCAAAGAGCATCCATTTACGGGGATGAGGCAGCAAGTGCAAATGGTAGGAAGGGAGTAGTAACAAAAGTCCAAGGCCCCCAAGGGAGAGTTAGACAGATGAATAGGACTGGGGAAAGACGACATAGAGGTACAGTTTATATATGTAAGTGAGGAGCTTTAGGGTAGGTTGTCTGAGTCCTAATCAATTGAGGGCTGGTGTGAGAAATAGAGTAGAGAAGCAAGATAAGGAACATGTGTAACAAGCAAGGTGTTCGTGTGGCATAACCTCATAGATAAGGCGAGAGTCTAGACCTGGTCTGGACTCAAGGTCATGTGGTTCCCATGGTCACATGCAGAGATCATGTGATGATGAAGAGCAGAATGTCATGTGATCTGAAAAGGGGTGAGTCATGTGACTTGGTCATGTGACTATGAAAGTGAAAAATATGTTAAGTACGATGGTTGAAAGAAAAGTGAAAATGTAGTGTAAGGTTCTGAACTATAACACTCCAGCTCCTGCCTCCTGTATGCAGGTTGCATTAGCCTTGTTCTATACCCATTATATGCCTCCCACAAGCACTCATCTGCCTCTACACAGAACTTTTTCGGATCCACATCGTTGTTCTGAAGGTAATCTGCCCATGTTTGGGCAATTTGGTGAGCATTGGTATCTATATGGAGTCAATGGCGATTGGTATGAGGTTATGACAGTACTCACAGTTCTCAAATCCCTACAAGACTTTACCCAATACCTTATTCATCTCCACTACACCCTCCAATGGCTGTTGAATCTGAGGCTAGTACACTGATAGGAGCGGTAGCGCTACCGATAGATGGAGGGGTGGCTGATGAGCTGCTCAATGATTGTCTGGGATCAGTATTTTGAATAAGTGATGATGTTTGTGGTGCCAATGTTACCGATACTGGCTAGGTAGGATAGAGTGAAAAGTTTTGCAGAACTGGAGGGGGTGGGGCAGCATCAAAATCATTATCATTGTTGTTGTCATCTTCATTGTCGTTGGTGGTTAGAAGAGGCACCGATGGATGAAGGTGAAAGTTCGCCAGTACCAGTGGCATGTCCATATCCATTTCCCAGGAATCTGGCAAACCAGGGGAGTCGATGGTAGGTTCCTTAGGAGATGGTGAGGAGCTGGGGACACTGGCAAATGTGACCCTAAAAGATGGGTGAGATGAGCTGCTGGCAGCAAATGCAGACTTCATAAGGTAAATGAAAGAGATTTTCTGCTGTGGTGGAGCACTATTGCACAATCTTTGACCCCCACACTTCAATGACATTATGTAAGCTCATTGTCCACATTACCACCATTGTTATGTAATGTTGAGTTTTTAAGTTCAATTCTGTCATGCCATTTGCTCAATTCCATCCTTTGCTCTCAACCATCTCCAGTCCATCATGTCCCAATCATCCAATACTGCTGCTGCCACTATTATTGCTGAACAGGCCAATATCATCAAGCACGCCCTTGCTCGTCTCCATGATTGGATAGAACAAGTTTGGCTTGAAGTGTTGCAGAGCATCAATGGTGCTCTGGTAAGCTCTTATTCACACCAAAGATCAAACAGAACTAATATGATTTAGGATGTAATTAAGGCTGTTATCACCAGCAACAACAACGTTCCTCTGATGGTGATTGCTGCCACAGTGGAGTTCACTAACATTGAAGTGAGGATGCAAGCCAGCTAATGGCCCAACTGGGCCAACATTCACAGGCCAACAGATGCCATCAAGGCATATCTATGGTATGACTTTGGTAGAGCCTCTGTGATGCCAAGGAATGCATTGCTGATGCAAATCACTGGAGCTGATGCTCACTGATTCCTCCAACTCCACCGCTGCTGCCACTGCCACTACCACCACACCCTCACCCTCACTAATGGCACTTGGCACTGCTGCCTTATTGTCAATGTCCAAGGGCAAAGGAAAGGCGAAGGCCACCAGGTCTGACCTAGAGTCTGATTCTCAAACTGATGTCACAGAGGAGGTGGTTGACAACAAGCTGATGAAAGGTACGCAGGTGAAGATTGATGAATTCTACATGATCAAAAAGGAGATTGTGGAGAATGAGATCTTGCTTGCTCTGGATGTTCGCCCAATTCCCCCACCACCACACCAACGTACCCATACCCATGCCCAAACCCCCCACACCTCCACCACCACCGCTCACAACCAACCAGCCACAAATGCCAATCAGTGCTGTTATAGTTCTGGACCTCACGCTACGTTTTTCGCATTTTATTCATTTCATTGTACTTAGCACTTTTCACTCTCACAGTCACGTGACCTAGTCACATGACTTGACCCCTTTTAGGATCATGTGACTTTCCGCTCTTCCTCATCACGTGACCGTGGGACAACATGTGACTCGAGTCCAGACCCCAGTTTAGACTCTCATCTATCTATGATGTCACGCCTCATAGTTACCTTGCTGTTTCCTCATGTTCCTTATCTTTGTCTTTCCCTCACCGGCCCTCAACTATTTAGGACTCAGACGACCTACCCTAAACCACCCTAGTATCATATATATACCATTCCCTCTCGTCGTCTTTTCCTTAGTCCTATTCACTTGTCTACTCTCCCTTGGGGGCCTGGACACTTTGTTTACCACTCCATTTCCTTACCCTTGCACTGTGCCGAACTCATCCTCGTTAACGGATGCTACGTCGTTTTTACATATCAATACCATCGTCATCTTGTGTTATCGCCCTCGTCATCATCTACAACACCGACTCTCAACTCATCATATCCATTAGTTCCCTTGTCATTCCTGCCAGAATACAGGTCTAACTTGTCCAAGTCTTCATCCGGTTTCAGTTACAAAGACCTGCCACCCAAGATATATTCGCCTAGTAGAAGTGGGTCATCATAAAGTGTTCGCTCTCTGGCCCCGCTCTCTCCTGCATTGCCCATCCCAATTTCCTCAATAAACTCTCAACCAACATCTCATGTTCATCCTCACTTTCCCTTCCACCATCACCCACAAGAATGTCCAGCTTCACACCAACTGCACCTACGTGGCAGGACATCTTAAATGCAATGCAATAAATGCAACAGTTGCTATAGACTTCCCTCTCACTCTAACAGCAGACCGCTACCCCCACCTCATCATCTTTTCCCGCCAAATTGATTGCCAAACCAGGCTATTTGGATGGCAATCGCACCACCTATCATGCCTAGTGGATAAAAATTAAAACCTAGATTCAATATCATAACACGTTGGACAATTGTCAGAAATCCACCATGGTACTCCTCCACATGACTAGAAGGGCCAAAACCTTTGCCCGAATCACAATGGAAAAGTACCAGGCAGGGACTAACAACTTAGGCAGCTGGCCCGCCTGGGCAGATCTTAACAAAGAGGTCAAGGAATTCTTCAGGATCAATGTCCTGAAGGAAGAGGCCTAAAAAAAATTCATGGAACTATGATAAGGGTCTATGCTAGTAGAGGTATTTACACAGCAGTTCAAGCTATACAGGATCAACATGGGGATCTCCACAGTTGCTGCCAACACTTTTAGAGTGTACAAGGAGAAGCTGGACTACAATGTTTACTTCCAGCTATCAATATGCAAACCAGCAATTGTGGATGATCTGGCGACATGGCAAACGGAGGCAATAGAATTGGGAAAGAAATTCACCAACATGTGACTCAAAAGGAACTCCCACCCCCTTTGACAAGGAGCCGAACCTCACTATACAGAAGTCGGCCTCCAACCAGGACAAGGAGCCTCCATGGACATGTGCACCATCCAATCCACCACAGAGACATGCAAGTGCTACAACTGTGATAAGGTTGGTCACTTGTCATGCAATTGCAAAGAGCCTCACCATCCACATGGTCACCCTACCTTCAACCCTACCACAGGTAAAACTTGCTATATCCTGCTGTGCTCTAACCTCCGCGAGATCCAACTTGCCCCAACTACCACCATCACCCCCATCCTGTCTTCCTTTGTGCTTTCACCAGCGCCCTCATCTGCCCTACCATGGCAGACAGAGGAAGCAAAAGCTTTCTACTTCAACATGTTTACAGCACAAGCACGGCAGCTAGCTGCTGATGGACTTAAGGGAAAAGGAAAAGCCAAGGGAACCTGGGAGGTGCTCACTCAGCTAAGGACAATCTTTCTTCTTTGATGTTTTCCTCTTCTTCTCCTTCTCACAACCGTTTTGCTGTCTTAGGGGAGATGGACAATAAGGTAGTTGATGTAGACTCATTGAACTCTGTTTATCCAGTTCTTTTATGCTTTCTGAAGGAGCGTCTCACTTGAGCGCAGCACCAGAAGTAAAACAAAGCATGCTTGATTCTCCTAGTAAAAATAAAAAATCTTCTATTAAATCTTTTTCTTTAAAATCCTCCTCCACTAACCTTAACCTCAGGATCATTCCCGATGGCGATGAATTCAAAATCGCCACCGATATTTATTACAAGACTGAATCAAAATGACAAAAAACATCAGAAAAGGCCCTACTCGACTCTGGCACCTGCCAGACTTTTTGTAGACAAAAAATGGGTACAGTTACTGGGTATCTCCACTAAAAAATTATCCTTCCCTCGTTCCATTTCTAATGCTGATGGCTCGACATCATCATATGAAAACATTACTGATTACATCTCAATAGTCTTATCTTTTCAAGGACACTCAGAGGGCATAGACGCCCTGGTAATGAATTTAGGAACTCATAAAATTTATTTAGAATACAATTGGTTTAAATGCCACAACCCCCTTATCGACTGGGTTGAAAAAACAATCAACTTTTGTCACTGCACTCGTAACTGTGTTACAATCAATGCAGCAAACCTCATCCATGGAATCTGGAATTCATCCACATGCTCTGTTGAGGAAGGCCTAGTTGAAAAGGTACCTTCCCAATATCATGAATTTCTTGATGTCTTCGGTAAGGAAGAATCCAAATGGATGCTGGTCCACAAATCATGGAACCATGCTATTGGCCTTAAACCTAACTTTGTACCCAAAAAGGGTCAGGTAATTCCCATTTCTGATGCTGAACTAGATGAAGTTCATAATTTTATAGCTTCTGAACAAGAAAAGGGCTACATCTGCCCTTTCAAGTCTCCTCAAACGGCTCTGGTATTCTTTATTCCCAAAAAGATAGGTGAAAAACACCTTGTCATGGACTACAGGTATTTAAATAAGGGTACTATAAAAAACTCCTATCCTCTTCCTCTCATTTCTTCTCTCGTTGATTGCCTGAAGGGCACAGATAAATTCACCTGCCTGGATCTATGATGGGGCTATAACAATGTCCGCATCAAAGAAGGCAATGAATGGAAGGCAGTGTTTGTAACACCACTTGAAGCATATGAGCCCGTCGTCATGTACTTTGGAATGACTAACTCCCCTCCGACCTTCCAACAGATGATAAACGACATTTTCAATGACATGTATGCCATTTATCTGGACAATATGTGTATCTTTACAAAAAACAAATCCGATGAGGAACACTTGAAGGTCATTAAGAAAGTTCTCTGCAGGCTCTGCGAGAATAACCTTTATGCAAAACCTGAAAAATGCATATTTAATGCTAACAAAGTTGACTTTTTAGGCATGACAGTATCAGCCGATGGTATCAGCATGCAACCAAAAAAGGTCAATGCCATCCTTGATTGGCCAGCGCCTACCAAATTGAAACAACTCCAATCCTTCCTCGGTCTTTGTAATTATTATCATTGTTTCATTAACGGTTTTGGGCAGATTACTCGCCCTCTTAATGACCTCACCAAGAAAAACATACCTTATGTCTGGGAGGAGGCACAGCAAAAAGCATTCAACATACTCAAAAAGCAATTCACCACCATGCCACTACTGGCTTTCCCCAACTCCACCAAAGACATGCGCATTAAAACAGACACTAACAATATTGCCACAGATATGGTATTGTCAGTCTTAGAGGAGGATAAGTTATGGCACCCCTGTGCTTTTCTTTCTCACTCTTTTTCTTCTACTGAATGCAACTACCTAGTCTATAACAAGGAGTTGCTGGCTATTATACGCACTCTTGAGAAGTGGCGTCATTACCTGATTGGAAAGGCTAACTTCAAGATTTGAACAGATTATAAAAATCTCAAGTACTGGAAAAAGCCCCAAACGCTTTCTGACTGCCAAGCATGCTGGCATGAACTTCTTCAAGAGTTCAATTATATGCTGATTTACAAACCTGGCAACACAAATGGACATGCCAATGCCCTCTCTTGTCATGCTGACCATGGTGATGCCATTGATAAATTAAATGAAAACATCATTGTTTTTCCTTCCGATATTCTTCATTCCTCTTCTTTATCTATTCCTGTTGAATTAACCTCCCCCAATGCTCACTTACCCTCGAAGGGCTCTTCCTCCACCGCAGGCTTCAACCTGTACTCTACCACTGATCTTGACATCCCCACCCACGATCAACAACTCATCCCCATCCATGTCAAGATCCAACTCCCACTTGGAACCTACAGGAGAATTGCACCATAATCAGGCCTCACCTTCAAGCATAAAATTAATGTCATGGCCGGAGTCATTGATGCCGATTATACGGGAGAAACTGGTGTAATTCTCTTCAATCATTCTGACTCTTCTTTCTACATCTTCAAATTTGACTGCATCATGCAACTAATTATTGAAAAAATAGAAAACCCAACACTTTCAGAAACAAAGACTCTTGACAAGTCAGAACGAAACGATAAAGGGTTTGGCTCCATAGAAGTACAAGCCATTTCTTCCACATCTCTCGCTCTGAATTTTGAAACTAAAGTATGCATGGAATTCTCTAGGTTAAACATTGATGCAATCAATGAATATGAATACTACGCAACAGAGAGACTCTTCAGAAATTTGAATGGCATCGTTTTTGTGCCCCCTTCACTTTGAAATGAACTTATTTCTATTTTTCATGATTCTCCAGTCGCTGGTCACCCCGGCTGTGACCATACCATTGCTTCTATTAAAAAGTTTTATTGGTGGCCCAGCACTGCCAAAGACATTTCTACTTACATTGAATATTATCAGGTATGCTCCCTCATGAAGGGTTCATCAAAGCCACTGGCAGGAAAACTTCTCCCTCTTTCTGTTTCTTCTCATCTATGGGAAGACATCTCTATTGACTTCGTCACTGGACTTCCTCTTTCAAACAGCTTCAATTCTATCAGGGTCATAGTTGATCATTTCTCCAAAGAAATCATTGTTTTTCCATGTATGAAAATCACTTCTTGTTCAGACTTAGCTTGTTTATTTAGAGACCACATATGGTGTCTCCACAGACTTCCTAACACTATTCTTTCCGATAGGGGACCTCAATTCATCTCGGAGTTCACAAAGGAGTTGTGCAAAGTCTTCAGCATACAGCAGAAGCTGTCCACAGTATATTATCCTCAGATGGATGGACAAATGGAACGGGTCAATCAGGAGATCCTTGCTTATTTACATGCCTATGTGGCCAAATGACAGGATTCTTGGGCTTCTTGGCTCAAAATGGCTTAGTTTGCTTATAACTCTGCCATCACCACCATTACTGGCACATCGCCGTTTTCTGTCACATGAAACTACTCACCTCACATGAGATTGGAACCCACAATCTCCACTATGACTCCTAGGTGGTTATTCGCAAAAACTTTGGTTACTCCTATAATGAAATTGAAGTGACATTACAGAAAACTCGTGATTGGATGTTGCACACACAAGAATCCTGGTGCTCTAATGCCCCCATGTATTCTATTGGTGATCTTGTTTGGCTCTCTCTCCCCTATCCAGCATGGAAATTAACACAAAAATTCATTGGCCCTTTACCGTATCTCCACCATCCTCCCTAATGCTGTCACCCTCGTCCTTCCATCCACCATAACTATTACCCCACCATCAATATTTCCCATATAAAACCCTATAAAGCCTCGCTAGCTGGGCAAAACGTATACAAACCCAATGGCATCACCATGACAAAAGATTGTCACAAGGAATACGAAGTGGACTACGTTGTCCAATCACATCTCTATCATAGGAAATTGCAGTACCTCATCCATTGGAAGGGATGGGATGAGGTGGATTGTATTTGGAAATCCGCTGTTAACTTGAAACATGCACAAGACACCATCAATAATTTTCATGCTTCTAATCCTGTGGCACCAAGACCTATCTGTGGGATCTCTCCAGAATAGTTCATGTCTCTTTTCTCTCCCTTCGGTCCCTCCTATACGGAATTCACCAACTTGAGACTGGACCTCAAAGCTGGTGAATGGGGGGTAGTGTTATAGTTCAGGACCTATATGCTGTGTTTTCATTTTCTTTCGCTCAATGTACTTAATATATTTTCACTTTCGCAGTCACATGACTTTACCCCATTCAGATCATATGACATTCTGCTCTTCCACATCATGTGATCTCTGCACATGACCATCGGAACCACGTAACCTCAAGTCCAGATCTAGTCCAGACTATCTATGAGGTCATACCGCATGGACACCCTGCTTCCTACACATGTTCCTTATCTTACTTCTTTTCTTCTATCTCTCACACTGGCCCTTAATCATTTAGGACTCAGATGACCTACCCTAAAGCCCCTTACTTTCATATATAAACCATACCTACTTGTTGTCTATCCCTCAGTCCTATTCATTTTGTATTCTCTCCCTCAGGGGCCTTACACATCTGAATACCACTCTTGTTACTCTTTCTCTACCCAAGCACTTTGCCATCTCGTCCTTGTCATTGGATGCTCTCTACATTTCTCATTCATATCCCCTTTGACAATGTTATAGTTCAGGACCCGTAATGTCTCATTTTCAATTCTTCATACTCTATAATTCGGACTTATCATTTTTTTCTTTTTTGGATCACGTGACTTCTCTACTGTACAGGCACGTGACTTCACTTCACTCCATATCACGTGACATCGGCCTAGACCAAGGATTCAGACCATCATCTTATCTATGATGTCACACCTCATGGACACCTTGCTGCTTCCACATGTTCCCTTATCATGCTTCTATTCGCCTACCCTAAACCTTTTAGAACTCAGATGACCTGCCCTAATCATGCCACCTCTCACTATATAAACCTGTCCCTGTGTCGTCTAGTTCTCTTTCCTTAGTCCTATTCACTTGTATCTCCTTCCCTCTAGTAGGGGACCTTGTACACTTAACTACCACTCTATTCCCTTTTCAATTCCATTCCTCTTTGCCAGAGTCATCCACTGTTCTAAACGGATGCTATTGTTGTTCTCTTACTACGTCCCAATTGCCAACTTCTACGTTGTCATCTCCGTCTATGCCAACAACTTCCAACATCACCTTCTCATTTAAGTCTCGCTCACTCAATCTATTTTTAAAACGTTGAGCTCACTCTAAAAAGTTCATGCCCATCAACAGACAACTTCCATATCACCTTCTACATCGTCAGCAATACTCACCATCAGCAAATTGTCTCCATCTCTTCAATCGTATAACCTACCGTTTGACAGAAGGTTCTACTCTCTCAATAAAGGTTCTCGTCCGGTTTCATATGCTAGAGGTTAGCTGGCCTTGCAGAGGAAAGAGAAGAGCCCGAAAATGACCTTTATTTGGCTAACATACACTTCTGTTGTGATTGTTGTGAGTGAGCAATAGCACCTCCTGAAATACAACATGCTCATCTAAGATCCTAGCACCTGTAAACTTTTTGGGATCTTCAATAATCAATGAGGTATCAAAGATGGCTGGTGTTGTTTTTGTTGAGATTTTAATCTAATTACTATGATTTGGTTAAACTAGACTGACACATATGCTAATGCTTATAAAACTGGATGAGACCTTAGAGTGAGTTCAACTGATATATGACCAATTGTACAAGTGATACAGTAATGAGGAGTTGATGATTGTCATTGTTGATATAGATGGTGATGACGAGGATAAGGTTGAATACATGGATGTAGATGGCAAAGAGAAAGAGCATCTGATAATGAGAATGAAGCTGGCAAATGCAGAGTAAGAGTAGTATTCAGAAAGTGTATAAGGCTCTAAGAGAAGAGTTATACAAGTGAATAGGACTGGGGAACAGATGACTATGAGGTACAGTTTACAGTGAGGTGCAAAACCATTGTAGGAGCTGGGTGCTCTCTACAGTTGCAGGAGGTGTTTTTTCCACTTTCTAGGCTATCCTCCATCGTCATACAAGTCATCTGTTGTGTCTCATGTCCATCCATCATGGTCCAGACCATTTCCGTGCATATCCATTCCTTTTTAACCTTATCTGGTTGTTATAACTATCCAGACTCAACAGATTCTCGTCTTTTCATTTCATTCTTGACACAATTTGTGTTTCCTTTCTTTTATTTAGTCTTGCACATGCTTATTGGTGCAACAGCCATTGTAGCCGGAAGATTACCATTAGAGATCTAGATTGAAACTTAGTGACGTCCTTCTGTGGTGTTGTGTTGTAGTTCAGGACCCATAACATCTCATTTTCAATTCTTCATACTTTACAATTTGGACTTATCATTTTTCTCTTTTTTGGATCATGTGACCTCGATCACGTGACTCCTCTACTGTACAGGCATGTGACTTCACTTCACTCCATATCACATGACATCGGCCTAGACCAAGGGTCTAGACCATTGCCTTATCTATGATGTCATGCCTCATGGACACCTTGCTGCTTCCACATGTTCCCTTATCATGCTTCTATTCACCTACCCTAAACCTTTTAGAACTCAGATGACCTGCCCTAATCAAGCCACCTCTCACTATATAAACCTGTCCCTGTGTCATCTAGTTCTCTTTTCTTAGTCCTATTCACTTGTATCCCCTTCCCTCTAGTAGGGGACCTTGTACACTTGATTACTACTCTATTCCTTCTTCAATCCTATTCCTCTTTGCCAGAGTCATCCACTGTTCCAAATGGATGCTATCGTTGTGTTTGCTCTACATCCCTATTGCAAACTTCTATGTCATCATTACCATCTATGCCGACAACTTTCAACGTTGTCTCCTTGTTCAAGTATTGCTCATCCAATCTGTTGCCCAAAGATTAGGCTTGCTCTAAAAGGTTCATGCCAGTCAACACTTGAATAGGACTATCAAAGGCCTGTTCCATTGAACACCCCTTTTTATGTAAAGAATCTTTATGTGCACTCACTTCCTCTCCCGCTATGAATGCAGAAGGGAAGAAAATGCTCTCAACTTTTTTACACTAAACCATCAACCAATGCCCCCACCTGCCAACTACTTGTTGCTAGAGAACCCCGACAACATCAACCCCAATGACAATCTACCTGTCAAGGACAACACAGTTCTTTTCCACAGGTACATCCACATCAATGATCTACTTGAGCCCGTACTTGCAGCTCCTCCTTTTCCACTCCCAGCAGAACTCCATTGCCACTGTTCCCCCACTTCTGTTGTCGTTCCACCTGCTAAACGCCGCCGACACTGACACAATCTCGGCCGCCTTGTTAAATACATCCACACCAACAAAGCAGATAACTTCTCATCATTATGTCCCTGCAACACCCTGACTTGCCCATCCTGGTATCTCTGCAGATAAGTGCATCTCCAATCTCATCCCCTTCCATTGCACCCTCCTCTCCAAGAATGTCGGGTGTCACCCCAGACAATCCAACATGGCGAGACGTGATCAACGCCATGGTAACCATACAGAGGATGCTATAAACATCCATTGCTGCCTAAACCGCCGCTCCCTGAAACCGGATGGAAACCTGGATGAGTTAAATCTGTGTTCCAGCAGGGATGATGAGGGAACTAATGGATACAACAAGTTGAGAGTCGGTGTCATAGATGACAACAAGCGTGATAACACAAGATGATGATGAGATTGATATGTAGAAACGACGTAGCATCTGTTAACGAGGATGAGTTCGGCGCAGTGCAAGGGTAAGGAAATGGAGTGGTAAACAAAGTATCCAGGCCCCCAAGGGAGAGTAGACAAGTGAATAGAACTGGGGAGAGACGACGTAGAGGTGTGGTTTATATATGTAAGTATGGAGGTTTAGGGTAGGTCGTCTGAGTCCGAAAAGGTTGAGGGCCGGTGTGAGAAGAGTAAAGATAAGAGAACATGAGGAAAGAGCAAGGTGTCTATGAGGCGTGACATCATAGATAAGACGAGAGCCTGGACCAGGTCTAGACTCTAGGTCACGTATTGTCCCACGGTCACGTGCGAGGTCATGTGACAGAGAAGAGCAGAATGTCACGTGATCTAAAGGGAGACAAGTCAGGTGACTAGGTCACGTGACTGCGAAAGTGAAAATGGCTAAGTACGATGAAATGAATAAAAGTGAAAAACATAGCGTAAGGGTCCTGAACTATAACACTCCCCCTCCTCCTTCTCGTTGCACTGATGCAGACGGTGAACCCCTAAGTCTGTTGTTTGATGATTTGCCCCTAGCGTATCAAAGGGCTGGCTTGCCAGCAAAACTAATCACCAAACCTGGCACTTGGGATGGCAACCGAAACACATTCCGCTCATGGTGGGTATGGGTACAAATCTGGGTACAGTGTCATAACAGTTTGGACAACCATCAACGAGCCACTGCAGTTCTCTTGCAGATGAATGGAAAAGCGGAAAATTTCACCCACATTACGATGGAAAAGTATGCAGAACTAGGATCATCCCTCACAGCCTCCGCCCTTATGTGGCCCTCGTGGATAACACTCAAAGAAGAAATCAAAAACTTCTTTAGAATCAACGTGTTGAAACAAGAAGCGTATATATCCATAGTAGTGCTCAAACAAGGCAATCTCCTAGTAGAGATCTTCACACAGCGATTCGAGTTGCTATAAAAAGATGCTGACTTAGCCATCACCGACTCAGCCGCCCTACGACTTTACAAAGAGCGGCTTGACTACCAGATATACTTTCAGTTGTCTATATGCAATCCACCTATCGAGGACACCTTGGCAACATGACAAAAAGAAGCTGACCAGATCGGCAAAATGTTCACCACCATGCGCTTTGAATGGCAAAACCTTCCAACCAGACATCAGGACGAGCCCCGATTTACCGAGGTCGGTATGTAGCCTGGTCGGGGGGCACCAATGGACACGCGGGCTGTCCAATCACAAAC
>JBBPQR010000137.1:0-17265 GCA_038092615.1 Boletus sphaerocystis | reverse complement strand
TATTGTGTGCGAATTGGGCCATCTTTAGCATAGATGCCCAAGAATCCTGGTTTTTGGCCACGTAGGCCCGTAGGTATGCGAGAATCTCTCGATTGATCCGTTCCGTTTGTCCGTCCGTCTGTGGATGGTACGCCATAGACAGCTTCTGCTGTATGCCCAGAACTTTCAGCAACTCTCTGGTAAACTCCGAGACAAATTGTGGTCCTCTGTCGGATAGGATAGTGTTAGGAAGTCCGTGAAGACACCATACGTGATCTCTAAATAAAGAGGCTAAGTCCGAAGAAAAAGTGGTTTTCATACATGGAAAAAGGACAATCTCTTTGGAAAAACGGTCTACAACGACCCCTATAGAATCAAAGCTGGAAGAAAGGGGAAGTCCAGTTACGAAATCAATGGAGATGTCTTCCCATGGATGGGAAGCGACAGGTAAAGGAAGAAGTTTACCTGCCGGTGGCTTTGACGAACCCTTTGTGAGGGAGCACACCTGACAGTGTTCTATGTAAGTAGAAATGTCTTTGGCAGCACCCGGCCACCAATAAAACTTTTTAATGGAAGAAATGGTACGGTCGCGGCTAGGGTGACCAGCGACTGGAGAATCGTGGAAAAGAGAAATAAGTTCGTTTCGAAGTGAAGGGGGCACGAAAACGATGCCGTTCGAATTTCTGAAGAGTCTGTCTGTTGCGTAGTATTCGTATTCGTTAACTGCGTCAACGTTAAGCCTAGAGGATTCCATGGATAATTTAGTTTCGAAATTAGGAGCGAGAGACGTGGATGAGATGGCTTGAACTCCGGTGGAACCAAACCCTTTTTCATTTCATTCTGACTCGTCAAGAGTCTTCATTTCGGATAGTGTTGGGTTTTCTATTTTCTCGATAATTAGTTGAGCAATACGGTCGAATTTAGAGACGTGAAAAGAGAAGTCGGAATGATTAAACAGAATTACACCAATTTCTCCCCTATAATCGGCATCAATGACTCCGGCCATGACGTCGATTTTATGCTTGAAGGCGAGGCCCGAGCGAGGTGCAATTCTGCCGTAGATACCGAAGGGGAGTTGGATCTTGACACGGGTGGGGATGAGCTTCTGGTCGTGGGCGGGGATGTCAAGATCCTTGGTAGAGTATAGGTCGAAGCCTGCCGCGGAGGAGGAGCCCTTCGAGGGCAAGCGGGCGTCTGGGGTGGTCAGTTCGACGGGAATAGATAAAGAAAGAGAGCGGAGAACGTCAGAAGGAAAAACGGTGATATTCTCGTTTAATTTATCGACTGTGTCACCATGGTCAGGGCGACGAGATAGGGCATCAGCGCGGCCGTTGGTGTTACCAGGTTTATAAATTAGTGTGTAGTTGAACTCCTGAAGGAGTTCGTGCCAGCGGGCTTGGTGACCGGAAAGTGTTTGCGGTTTCTTCCAGTATTCGAGATTCTTGTGGTCCGTCCAGATCTCGAAATTAGCTTTACCGATTAAATAGTGACGCCACTCCTTGAGAGCATGTATAATTGCTAGCAATTCCTTGTCATAGACAGGATAGTTGCATTCGGTGGGAGAAAAAGAGTGGGAAAGAAAAGCGCAAGGGCGCCATGACTTATCCTCCCCTAGCACCAACAAGACTGCTCCGGTAGCTATGTCGCTAGCGTCCATTTCAACACGCATGTCTTTGGAGGAGTCAGGGTAAGCCAAGAGTGGTGCCGTGGTGAATTGCTTTTTGAGCGTGTCAAACGCTGTTTGTTGTGCCTCCCCCCAAACGTAGGGTGTGTTCTTTTTTGTAAGATCGTTGAGGGGGCGGGCAATCTGTCCAAAGCTGTTAATAAATCGTCAATAATAGTTACAAAGTCCTAAGAAGGACTGTAGTTGCTTTAATTTGGTAGGTGCTGGCCAATTGAGGATGGCATCCACTTTTTTCATTTGCATGCCAACCCCGTCGGTGGAAACAGTCATGCCGAGAAAGTTTACTTTGTCAGCATTGAAGACACATTTTTTGAGTTTAGCATAAAGGTTGTTCTCGCATAGGCGGCGAAGAACTTCCTTGACGACTTCAGAGTGTTCGTCGTCGGTCTTACCCTTTGTATAAATACACATATCGTCCAAGTAGACGATGATGACAGCGTACATGTCGTTAAAAATGTCGTTCATCATCTGTTGGAAAGTAGGCGGACTGTTAGTCATGCCAAAATACATTACCACGGGCTCGTAAGCCCCGAGCGGCGTTACAAACGCAGCTTTCCACTCATCTCCTTCTTTGATGCGAACATTATTGTAGCCCCACCTAAGATCGAGGCAGGTGAATTTGTCAGCCCCTTTTAAACGGTCGACAAGTGCTGAAATGAGGGGAAGAGGGTAAGAATTTTTTGCGGTACCCTCGTTTAAATAGCGATAGTCCATAACGAGACATTTTTCACTGGTCTTTTTTGGGATGAAAAAGACTGGTGATGTTTGGGGAGACTTGGAGGGGCGTATGTAGCCCTTCTCTTGCTTAGATGCTATAAAGTTACGAACTTCTTCGAGTTTGGCGTCTGAAAGGGGGATTACCTGACCTTTTTTAAGTACAAAGTCGGGTTTGAGATCGATAGTGTGGTCCCACGGTTTGCGGACCGGCATCTATTGGGATTCCTTTTTGCTGAAGACGTCGAGGAACTCGTGGTATTGTGGCGGGACCTTTTCAGCAAGTCCTTCCTCGATAGATCGTATGGTGGGGTTCCAGATCCCGTGTGTGAGATTTGCTGCATTAATCGTAACGCAGTTGTGAGTGCAGCGACAGAAATTGATGGTTTTTTCAACCCAGTCAATGAGGAGGTTGTGATGTCTGAACCAGTCGTAGCCTAGATAAATATGGTGAGTTCCTAAATTGGTAACCAAGGCATCAACTCCTTCAGAGTGACCCTGATATGATAATACAATGGAAACGTAATCTGTGATGTTGCCGTGGGATGACGTCGAGCCATCGGCATTAGACATAGAGCGTGGAAGAGATAATTTTTTGGTGGGTATACCTAGAGACTGTACCCATTTTTTGTTGACGAAAGTCTAACAAGCGCCAGAGTCGAGTAAGGCTTTTTCTATTGTTTTTCTCCATTTTTTGTTTTCTCTTTTGAAATAGACATGTGTTTCGATGTCGAATTCTTCGCCATCGGGGATCGTTCTGAGATTAATGTTAGTAGGGGAGGATTTTGAAGAAAAAGATTTAATCGATAAATTTTTTATTTTTTCTGGAGAATTAAGCACACTATTTTTTACTTCGGGTGCCGCGCTCGATTGAGACGCTCCTTCCGAAGGCAAGGAAGAACTACTAGATAAAACAAAGTTCGATGAGTTGTCAACTACCGACCCACCGTCCATCTCCCCTAAGACAGCAAAACGGTTATGTGATGAAGAAGATGAAATGTAAGAAAAAGAAGTTTGGTCCGTGGCCAAGTGAGCACCTCCCAGGTTCACTCAGCTTTCCCTTTTCCCTTAAGTCCATCGGCAGCGAGCTGCCGGGCTTGAGCCATAAACATATCAAAATAGAAAGCCTTAGCTTCGTCTGTCTGCCACGGTGGGGCAGATGAGAGTGCAGAAGCTGTTGCGGAGGGGGAAGCTGGCATAATGCCAGTGGTGGGAGCAAGCTCAATTTGACGGTTTGAGCGAGGCGGAATATAATGTGTTTTGCCTGTGGTGGGGTTGAAGACGGGTCGACCACGGGGTTTCCTTGGCTTCTTGCAGTTGGCGGACAGGTGTCCAACCTCCTCGCAATTATAGCATTTGCGCGTTTCTGTTCTATTTTGGACTGCGCGCATGTCCATTGGTGCCCCCCAACCGGGCTGCGTGCCGATCTCGGTAAATTGGGGCTCATCCCGAGATCTGACTGATAAGTTTTGCCTCTCCAGGCACATGTTAGCAAAGGCTTTACCGACTGTGTTGGCAGCAAGTTGCCATGCGGGTAAGTTGTCTTCGATGGCTGGACTTCGCATGGAAAGTTGAAAGTATATGTTGTAATCCAGTCGTTCTTTATAAAGGCGGAGGTGACTGGGAGGTCGGCGTCTTTGCATAGGAGCTCAAATTGTTACGTGAATACCTCTATAGGGAGGTTGCCTTGTTTCAACGCAATCAGTTTTTGGTATGCTTCCTGCTTGAGGACGTCAATGCAGAAAAATCCTCTACTTCCTTTTTCAACGTGGCCCAGGAAGGCCAGAGGAGGGCTCCTGCGAAGACGTCGTTTCCCAACGTTGCGTACTTCTCCATGGTTGCACAGGCGAAGTTCTCTGCGTTTCCTACCATCCTCAACAACACCGCTGCCGCCCTTTGGTGGTTGTCGAGTCCTTCATGGCATTGGACCCATATTTCTATGCGGACCCACCACACTCTAAATGTTTTTCTATTGCCGTCCCAGTTTCCTGGTTCGGCAATCAATTTGGCTGGTAGGCCCCTTGGTGCGTCGTAGGCTGGTGAAGAGGGTTTCCCATTGGCGTCGACGCGAGGGCGACAGGGAATGGTGGTGGCGGCGGCGTTTTGTGCTTGTATTGATTCCCGTAACATGACCTGCATGTTATTCATTGCAGTGATGACATCTCGCCATGTGGGACCGTCGGGAGTGACTCCAGACATTCTTGGCGAGGTTGGTGGGATGAAAGGGGAAGATAAGTCGGGTGATTGTGTAAAAAGACGAGGAAGGCCTAGTTCCGGAGATAACGGGCTGGGCGGCGGAGTGCAGACCGGGGTTGTAATCTTGAATGCCCGTTAGCTTCTTCAGTTCTGATGTTTCGGACAAGTCGGCTGAAGGTATGGTGACGGCGGTGAAGGATGGGACGTGGGGCAGGAGCTTGCTCGACTGCGGGTGTAGGAGTACGAGGTCAATAAAGGGAGTCGACCAGAGAAGAAGAGCGTGGGTGACAGAGTTCTGCTGGGAGGGAATATTCGGGCGCTGCTACGACCAGCTCAAGAAGTTCATCAATATAGAGGTAATGAGGTCCGGGAGACGGCGCGTGAGATACGATCAGGGTGTGGTCGTTTGGGTCGATGTTATCTGGGTTTTCCTGATCGAGGAAGTAGTTGGCTGGAGGAGAGGGACGACGGTTGAGTGCGAAGTAGTGAAAAGCTATTTCCTCCTGGCGATGTTCAGCATGGTTCAGGAAGTGAGTTCGCATATAGGAAGGGTGGGGAACGTAGCAAGGAGTAGGAGGCAGTCCTATTCAAGTGAAACCAGACTAAGACCTGAACGAGGATAACCTAGTTTATAGGTTGTACGAGTGAACTAATGGAGAGGACGAGGTGGCGGCGTGTGTTGATGAGGACGACGATGAGGACGTTGAATTGATTGATTGGGATAGAAATGATAAAGCGACGTAGCATCTGTTAACGAGGATGAGTTCGGCACAATGCAAGGGTAGTAAGGAGTAGTAAACAAAGGTCCAGGCCCCTTGTAGGAGAGTAGACAAGTGAATAGGATTGAGGAGTAGACGACGAAGGGGTACGGTATATATATGAAACTACGAGGGTTTAGGGTAGGTCGTCTGAGTCCTAAATAGTTTAGGGCCGGTGAGGGAAAGAGAAAGATAAGAGAACATGAGGATAAAGCAAGGTGTCCGTGTGGTGTGACATCATAGATAAGACGGGGGTCTAGACAGAGTCTAGACTCGAGTCACGTGTTGTCCCACGGTCACGTGTGAGGTCACATGACGAAGAAGAGCAGAATGTCATGTGATCCTAAAAGGGGTTAAGTCATGTGACGAGGTCACGTGACTGCGAAAGTGAAATCAACTAAGTCCGATAAGATGAAGAAAAGTAAATGTACGTAGCGTAAGGTCCTGAACTATAACACAGATGAGAGCACTGCTGAAGGCGCAGGGATGGATGAAGATGGGATGGGCGCGATACCCATGGTGGGAGCAAGGTCGATCTCGTGGACATTGGTGCGGGGAATGAAACATGTTCGACCGGTGGTGGGGTCGAAAATGGGACAGCCTCGAGGACGACGAGGTTCCTTGCAGTTTCACAACAGGTGACTGACCTTGTTGCAGTTGTAACACTTACATGTCTCCATGGTTGATTTGACGGCGCGTGTGTCCATGGGAGCCCCTCATCCGGGCTGAGTCCCCACCTCCGTATACCTTGGTTCACGTCCTCCTTCTTCCCAGAGTGGCCGTGAACTGCGCTCCAGGTGCATGTTGTTGAATTTTTTACCGAGGTCATTAGCCTTGGCTTGCCATGTCGGGAGTTCGTCCTTAATGGCGGGATTACGGATTGAGAGCTGGAAGTAAATGTTGTAGTCCAGCTTCTCCTTGTATGCGCGGAGGGCGTTTGGGACGGTGGCGAGAATGCCGGCGTCAGTCCGATACAGTTCAAATTGCTGCGTGAAGACCTCGACAGGCATTGATCCTTGTCAGAGGGCGATGAAGTTCTTATAGGCTTCTTCTTTCAAGACGTCTATCCTGAAGAAGGCCTCTACCTCCTTTTTTAAATCGGCCCACGCAGGCCATCCTCCGGCATTGTTGGTGTTGGTGGAGTATTTCTCCATGGTGATGCGTGTGAAGTTTTCTGCACGCCCCGTCATCCGGAGAAGGACCGCGGCAGATTTTTGTCGATTGTCCAACGCATCGTGGCATTGGACCCAGGTTTCTATTTTGACCCACCATGTACAGTAGGTGGATCGGTTACCATCCCAGTAGCCTGGTTCGGCGATGAGTTTCGCGGGAAAGGAGGAGTGAGAGGGAGCGGGAGGGGCAGCGTTGAGGGCGAGAGATTGTTGCAGAGTCTGCTGCATCAGTTGCATTGTGTTGATGAGGTCCTGCCATGTTGGTACGGCAGGTCCTCCAGACATCCTTGGAGAAGAAGAGGGGATAGAGGGGGAAGAGGGTCGGCTTACTGTGGGAGATACCTGGATGGGCGATGAAGAGTCGACCGGGGATGAAGCACGAGAACCTCCCCTGCTATCCTCTAAGGCCGAATATATTTCGGATGTCTAGCCTTTTTTACGCGGGGCTGGTGTTGGCGGCGGGCAGGAGCAAGCTCGACTGCGGGGATAGGAGCGGGAGCAGGAGTAGGAGTTCAGAGATACTCAAATAGATCGAAAGGAGCAAGTTCTGGCACTGGAATTTGCTCGGGCTCAGGGGTGAGGATGCGGGGTGCGGGGTGGTCTGTGAACTCAAAGGGACCAGGAGTTTGGTCGTTGGGATCGAAGTCGTCGGGGATGTTGGCTAGGTTGATAACGTAGTTTGCTGGTGGGGGTGTGGCTCGGCGATTAAGTGCGAAGTAGTGAAACACAATTTCCTCCTGACGACATTCGGCGCAATTCAGGAAGTGGGTATGCATATAAAGAAAGCGGGGAATGTGGTGAAGAGTAGTGCAGGAGTCCTATTCAGGTGAAACCGGATGAGAACCTGAACGAGAGAGTCCTAGACTTTATAGGACGATGAGTGAATTTAAAGGAAGAGAACAGGGAATATACGCTCGAGCAAGTAGATGGTGATAAGGAGACGGGAGTTGACGAGGTCAGCTTCAATACGAACGACAAGGTATAGATTCGCGATAGGGAAGACAGCAGTAACAATGTGTAGCATCCGTTGACGAGGATGAATTCGGCGTAATTGCAATGGGTAGGAATAGAGTGGTAAACAAAAGTCCAGGCCCCCAAGGGAGAGTAGACAAATGAATAGGACTAAGGAAAAACGACAAGAGGGAACGGTATATATATGATACTAGGGTGCTTTAGGGTAGGTCGTCTGAGTCCTAAATAGTTAAGGGCCTGCGAGGGAGAGTTAAAGATAAGAGAACATGAGGAAAGAGCAAGGCAACCGCGAGACGTGACCTCATAGATAAGGCGAGAGTCTGGACTAGGTCTGGACTTGGGTCACGTGTTGTCCCACGGTCACGTGTGAGGTCATGTGATGGGGAAGAGCAGAAAGTCACGTGATCCTAAAAGGGGTCAAGTCATGTGACTAGGTCATGTGACTGTGAAAGTGAAAATGGCTAAGTACGACGAGGTGAATAAAATGTGAAAAACGTAGCGTGAGATCCAGAACTATAACAATATGCATCAGCTAGATATTAATTTAGCAGTTCAATAGAACCCCACTAGTGGGATTATTACGCTTGGCCTAGGTAGGGATGAGCGAAGACTCAAGGATGGAGGTTGAAGACTCCAGACGTAGAGGTTTCTCCTAGGAGGCTTTTCTGGAGACAAGGATCAAGGGTTTCTTGACAAGACAATGGCCCACTACCTGTTGGTAAGGGTTGGAGGCTATTGGCAATAGTCGATAGGTAAAACAAAGAGCGTTGACTCAGAAGTACAACGAAGACTTAGAGAGGTCCAAGGGATGCTTGGGCCGGCGCAGAGTGAGGCTAGGACTCAGGTAGAATTGAGTAAGACTAGCGTGGAGAATACAGGATGGTGTTCGACGGGTTTATATACACAAGCCAAGGTGAAGATGACTAATCGGATGGAAACGAATGGAAATGGAGAGAATGATTAGTCAGTGGAGATAAAGAGATAAGGAGATAAGAGATATGACGGCATCATATCTAAAGCATAAGCAAGAATGAGTCAAAAGATAAGATCACATGAAAGGTACTTGATGGGGCTTGAACGGCCAAGTACTAGTCCGAGGATAGAAGGTTAGCATAGATGAGGATGAGTACATGTTTTGGTGAGGTCGATCCTCATCCAACAAGGAAAAGAATAAAATATACAAAGAAAACATAACATTACCCCCCTGTTATGCCCGAAACACTAGAGAAGGGTAGAGGTCCATGCCACCGTGGGGAAGGGCAGCAGATAAAATGATGACGAGGTAGTCAGAAGTCACAATAAGAGTAACCAGGAGAACTAGTCATGTTTGCATAGGTGGCATTGTCGAAGACATCTTTATTATCGGAGTGGGTGAAGGTGGGAGGAGATGCAGAATGGCGACAACGACAAGGGATAGTGGTGTTAGCCGGGATCATCCGGCGAGGAGAGGGAATAGGGTGAGGTGCCGAGGATAAACTCCCCAATGAAGAGGAAGAGATGATGGCAGGAGGGGAACGGCGACAATGAGGGCATTGAGCCTGGGTATGGTTGGGTGCAGACTCACTGCAGTATGGACAAGTATACCACCTGCAGTTGACATGACGGTGTCCAAGGTGGTGGCATTCAAAGCAGGTTTCATTGAAGCAGGGGTGATTATGAGGAAGCGGGGCATCAATGGGAACTCCGTTGATGGTACCGTCGTGATGGATTTTGACTCTGAAGTCGGTGCGTTCTAAGAGAATCTGTTCTTCGGCAGTGATAGGAGAGGATGAGGCCGACGGTGTAGACGAGGGGGGTTCGTAAACATGAGCTTCCCGGGAGTATAGGAAGGGATGCGTTGGGGAAGGTCTCGGATGATCGTTTCGTAGTGGAAATGATCGAGGTTGGCGGCAAAGGCGGGCATACCCAACTGGTGAAGGAGTCGAGAAGACACCTGTTCTATGTTTTGAGAGATGGAGACAAAAGTGTTACGACGATGGTTGAGACGTTGGCTACCTGCGGTTATGCGGAGGAGATGGAGGAGACGGTCAGTCTGCATGTTAACTTGAGAGGTGAGGAGGAGAGAAGAGTCAATGTCAAGGTGATGGTCTAGCAATAAGGCCATGTAGGGTTGGCATAGTAGGTTTTGGGTGCGAGACACAGCTCGATCAGTGAGCTCGTCAGAGTGAATGCGATGGGTGAACTGAGGGACGTCAGAAGCGACGATGGCAGAGAGACGAGTGGTAATGGTGGGAGGAGATGGCGGTACCCAAGGGGTAGAACCCCAGCCAGGGGTGGCGGTAGTGGTGGACGTGGACGAAGAGGTGTTACGAGAAGAAGACAAAAGAGGAGAAGAAATGTGGTCAATAAGAGGTATGGTAGAAGCAGTTAAAGAAAAAACAGAAGAAGGGGAGACTGAGCGAGACGAGGCAATGGAGGACATGTTGGTTTCAATAAGAGGGTTGAGTGGGACGAAAGACAGAGGGGTGGTGTTTCTTATAGTCCAGGAGAGCGGACTTTGCATGTTTCAAGTCCCGTTCAGGGACCCAGGAATCTTCTTCGGCGATGTATCCTTTCTATCGGATCAAGAAGGAGTGGGAGGACAGGGAGCCGCGATGGTGGAGGATCTTTTTAATTTCGTATTCTTCTTCCTCATCGATAAGGTCAGGTGGGGGTTGTGGGAAGTTCAGACTGTGGATGGGGTTTTCACGATAGGGCGATAAGAGGGAAGTGTGGAATGTGTTGTGGATTTTCCACGTCTGTGGGAGTCAGAGTTGGTAGGTGATAGGAGATAAGATCTTAGTGATAATGAAGGGTTCTTCACGTTTAGAGGTGAACTGTAGATTAGCAACTGCTCATTTGAGGTTTCTGGCTTCTAACCAGACTTTCTGTCCTTTGGTAAAAGGGGTGAAATGATGGCAGGATTGGGAAGACATGACTTGACGGGCGAGTTCATGGGAGGTGAGAGCTTCGTCTCGTGCGGCGGTGAGCTTTTTGATGCGTGTTTCTACAGTGGGGATGGCCATAGTGGGGATTACCGTGGAAAGAGCTTGGGGTTCATATCCCATCATGAGATAGAATAGAGATTGTCCAGTGATGGAATGGACACGGTGGTTATGAGTGAATTCCGCATGTGAGATGGAATCAGCCCATGTGGTAGGTTGATCACCATAGAAGATACATAGGTAGGTGTTATAGTTCAGGACCTTACGCTGCGTATTTTTACTTTTCTTCATCTTATCGGACTTAGTCAATTTTACTTTCGAAGTCACGTGACATTCTGCTCTTCTTAGTCATGTGACCTCGCACGTGACCGTGAGATAACACATGACTCAGGTCTAGACCCAGTCCAGACCATCGTCTTATCTATGACCTCACGCCTCATGGTTACCTCACTTTTTCCTCATGTTTCTTATCTATCTCTTTCCCTCACCGGCCCTCAAGTATTTAGGACTCAGACGACCTACCCTAAACCACCGTAGTATCATATATATACCGTACTCTCTCGTCGTCTTTCCCAGTCCTATTCACTTGTCTTACTCTCCCTTTGAAACCGGATGAGACCTCGAACAAGTACAACCTAGTTTATAGGGTGTACGCGTGATCGGATAGAAATAACTGAGGACGAGGAAGTGTCGTAGACGACGACGAGGACGATGTTGGAATTGGTTGTTGGTATTGTGACGAAGTAGTAGCGGAGCATCCAATAACGGGGATGAGGCGGCAGAGATGAGGATAGGTTTTATAAGAGTGGTAAACAAATGTCCAGGCCCCAAGGGAGAGTAGACAAGTGAATAGGACTGGGGAAAGACGACGAGAGGGTACGGTATATATATGATACTAAGGTGCTTTAGGGTAGGTCGTCTGAGTCCTAAATACTTGAGGGCCGGTGTGAGAATGAAAGAGATAAGGAAACATGAGGGAAGTGCAAGGTAACCATGAGGCGTGACATCATAGATAAGGCGAGAGTCTGGACCGAGTTCAGACTCGAGTCACATGTTGTCCCACGGTCACGTGTGAGGTCACGTGACAGAGAAGAGCAGAATGTCACGTGATCCTAAAGAGAGTTAAGTCAGGTGACTTGGTCACGTGACTGCGAAAGTGAAAATTGACTAAGTCCGATAAGATAAAGAAAAGTGAAAATACGCAGCGTAAGGTCCTGAACTATAACAGTGACAAAGGCCACTTTCCATTCATCGCCTTCTTTGATATGAACATTGTTGTAACCCCAACGTAAGTCTAGGCATGTGAACATGTCAGCGCCTTTAATGCGGTCAATTAGAGTGGAAATAAGAGGAAGAGGATAACTGTTCTTGACAGTTCCCTCATTTAAATAATGATAGTCCATAACCAATTGCTTTTCTCCAGTTTTCTTTGGAATGAAAAAGACAGGTGCTGTTTGTGGGGATTTGGAGGGATGAATATAACCTTTTTTGAGTTCTCCATCCACGAAGCTATGTACTTTTTCCATTTTGGCATCAGAAAAAGGGATTACCTAACCCTTTTTGGATAGAAATTGGATTTGAAGTCGATAGCGTGGTCCCAAGGTTTTCAATCAGGCATTCTTTCTAATTTGTTTTTTGAGAAGACATCTAGATAGTCATGGTAGGCTATGGATACTTTGTCCTTTGTTTCTTCTTCTATTATCCATAGGGAGGTGGGGATGAGACAAGGGTCTGGCATTTGAGGAATAGATAACATGACAAATCAAGCAAAAATCACCAATAATAGACACACATCCAGACCAAATCTTGACCATAATACAAGCACAAACAGACTACAATAGAACCAGATTTTGACCATAATACACAGACAACCATGACAAAATCAGACAAAATGAGTGCTGTGCTATACATGACCAAACAACCAAACAACCAAAAATGGAGCATGACTCACACACACCCAGATGAGATTTTGACCATAATACACAGACAAACAGACAACAATCCAAGCAGAAATTGACCATTACGGTGACAAAGACAAACATGATTATGGCTATGTATGACCAACCAACAAATAGATCCAAAAAGGGAAATGGTGACCATGACCAAACAAATAATAGCTGACCAATTCAGTAGCAGCCAAATAAAGATCAATAACAAAATGACCAGTAATTGACAAATGACCAGATGACAATATAATGAAAAATTGACTGTAATCACAATAGAACCAAACAAGATTTTGACCATAGATCACATGCAACCCAAAATAGAATCAGGCATCACAACCCCCCACCCACCCACCCAGAACAAGTCGGAATAGCATTTCATAGATATATGCAGTTAAATTAGTCCATTAAAGATTGGCTTAGGAATTATATCAAAAAACAACAATTCAATTCACATCAAATATCACCCAAAATAGATGCAAACAGAACACAAATTCAACCAGATTTTGACCATAATCCACACATAACCAAACAACAATCTGACCAAAATTCAACCGTAATACATGATCTAATCATCTGACCAAGTATCTACTCATATAATCAACTATCCAACCAAAGATCTGATCAACCAATCACTATCTGACCAACCAATCAAAGATCCAATTAACTGATTGCTATCTGATCAAGCATCTGATCAACCAATCACTATCCAATCAAAAAATCAACCATGATCAATACACATTCAGACAAGATTTTGACCATAAATCACATGCAACCATGATAGAATCAGGCATCGACACTCCCACCCTCCCACCCAAAACAACTCAGATTAGCATTTACTACATGTACACCGTTAGATTAGTCTATTGAGGATTGGCTATGGAAATATCAGAAAAAAATACCATGGTCAAAAAATCAATCAAAACAGATCAAAACAAATGACAATCCCACACCAAGCCAATCACAAATACCACACAGATCACCATAGATCAACACAGATCAGATCAGATCAGACCACAATTTGACAAAAATTTGACCATAATATAAGCACAAACAGATGACAAATCAATCAAAATCTGACCATAATATACACACACCCAGATCAAATTTTGACCATAAATCACAGACAATCAGACAACAATCAAACAGACATTTCAAATCTGACCATCTGATCACTATTTGATCAAGCATTTGACTGACAATCTGACCAATGATCTGACCTTCTGACTATCTAATCATGACACTGGACTTAACCAAACACAGCAATGAGAAGACAAGTACCACCTTTTTCAAGTAGCGGTGAACTGGCAGAAAGAAGAGAGGAGCAATAATACACTACTTAGCCCAGGGATTCACACCGGTGAGGGAAGCAAGTGGATAAGACTGAGGGTACTCAGTCATTCTATGTCTACCTTATATATGTACATGTGAGGACTGCACACAGACTATGCTGTGTGCTTTAGGACAAACATGAGAGAAAGAAGTCTGAAAAATGAGATAACAGAAATGAAAGATAAGACATAAGGCATGACATCACTGGGTCTGGACCATTGATCTAGCCCAGGTCATGTGCCAGTCTTTCATGGTCACATGCTGTTGATCACATGACTTGAAAGCGAAAAGTTTCTAAGTCCAAACATTAATACAAGTGGCAGTAGGGTTAATCTCTATCTGGAAGGAGCAATCATAACAGATCCTCTCAACCTCTGATGGAAAAAACAGTTGAGTGATGCTTGGATCTGGAAGTGGTAGATAAAAGGAGAAGGAGTGGGAGTTGTCACTATAGATAGTGGTTACATGTGTGCCATTATGCAGGAGCTGAATATAGTGGATGCTAGTGGGATGGTATGGGAAGAGAAAGTTCTCAACAGCTCCCCAGTTGACAGGTTCTGGGAGTGGAGTTGGCGATCTCTGCACAGGAGTGGGAGGGTAAACTAAATCCGGCATAGACCTGGTTCTGCTTGGCCAATAAGGCGAAGCGCTGCAATAAGATGATAACAATGACTCTGAGGAAGTCAGTGACAATAGGGACAATAGGTCCGAAAGTGCTGAGATCAATAATAAGATCTGATCTGGTTTCTTCTTACAATCTCTGGTCTTCTTGAGGTGGAGCAGGATGCAGATGGGGGACTCTTTCTTTTTTATGATTGACACTAGTTCATAAAATTGTTAGTAAAGAGACATGGGTACATCTGTACACTAAACCCCCTACTGTTTTTTGCAGATCCTGATGACAATGTCAATGGTTGATCTAGCCATTAGATCAAGGGTTGGTAAGTAATAGTCTTGTCCTAATGAAACAACCTACCCCCTGGGAATAGGAGCAAGCAGCGCACTAAGACAATGAAGAGAGACTAGTAGCTTTTAGAAAAGATGGGGAAAACTCCAAGAGGACAAGACTGGGATGATCCAGGCTTGGTCCTTGGCCTTTATATACTATTCTAAGGTTTATATTTATGTACGCTAGATCTAACAATATCCTGTGTATACATGCATTTAAGGTGAGGTATACATGCATAGGAGGCATGGATCAGTACAGCCTCTAAGGAATGGAAGCATGACATGAGGCAGACGAGTCATAGATAGGGGCATGAGGCGAACACATGATATAACAAGTCATAGATAAGGAAACATGCACATATTATGAGGCGCACATAGCATGGAGATCTAGACATGAGGACAACATGAGACAATGGTCTAGATTGCAAGCAAGGAAGCTTTCGCATTGGTCACATATGAGGTCATATGACTTGTGGTCAATAACCTTGATAGTACAAACATGAAAGTAGATGTAGCAAGCTCAGAAAAATAGATAAAAATAAGGACAAATAAGAAAAAGATAGAGTGTGGAAAATAGTGTCTATAACAGTGTCCCATGGCCATCTAAATGGTCCAATGCCAGTGGATGAACCCACTGTATATTTTTCTATAAAGGTTTGGCAGTAATGGTTGGTTTTCTATCATCAGATTCCTAATAATACTAACTGTATAAGATTCTCCTCCACCTTCTCTGACTCTGCATATCCTGGCCCTATTAGCAGGTTCATTAAAGAAGCTATGGGACTATGATGGCAATGACAAAACTTGTAGGGTTATTTTAAAATTAAAATTTGAAATCAAACAACAAGAGGGCTTGGAAAACTATAGCATAAAATGGAGTTCATTTCCACAATCATTTTCATTCACTATTGCTAAAAACTGGTGATCAGAATCCTAAGATATAAATCAAACAAGGTTGTATTGTGCATGAATCAAAGATCAATACCAAGATGATTTTCTATGGTCTTGCAAAGGTTACCAATAGATTCAAAGAGTTGAATAACCTCCAGGAAAAATACTAGAACAGTTGTGGCACTCTTTTGTGGTATGTTATAAGACACTTTATGGCAAAAAGGAGGGAGCAGGATATGCTGTTTATCCAATTGATTTTATGGAGCCCAGAAAATGTTATTATTATTTTTAGAGGTCCATGAAGCAAAACAAGTGTTGTGAAACGACACTGGACTTAACCAACACAGCAATAAGAAGACAAGTACTACCTTTTACAAGTAGTGGTGAACTGGCAGAAAGAGAAGAAGAGCGGTAACACATTACTTAGCCCAGGAGTTCACACTGGTGAGAGAAGCAAGTGGATAAGACTGAGGGTACTCGGTTGTTCTATGTCTACCTTATATACACGTGGGGATGACACACAGACCATGCTGTGTACTTTAGGGCAAGCATGAGAAAGAGAAGTCTGAAAGGCAAGATAACATAAATGAAAGATAAGATGTGAGGCATGATATCACTGTTGATCACATGACTTGAAAGCGAAAAGTTTCTAAGTCCAAATGTAAATACAAGTGTCAATAGGGTCAACCCCTATCTGGGAGGAGTGATTGTAACATTACCCCCCACTTTTCAAGTCTCATAGTCCAGGTGAGACACAGAAAAGTCCGAATATGATGGCCCAAAGTTATGGAAGAGGAAAGTGAAGGCACTTAGAGAAATGCCATGGATAGGACAGGGGATGAAAAGATGGGGGAGATGAAAATCAGAAATGGCATCCTGAGTATGGAACAGATTTGATACTGGTTTCCAGGTGTGATCTGTTTCATCCCAACCTTTCCAATGTATGAGATATTGGAGTTGGCAGTGGTAGAGATGGAAGGCAGCAATGTAATTGACTTCATACTCTTTGTGTCATTCATTCATAACAGTAATAGCATCAGGGTGGCAGGTTGGTTGTCCAGACAGGACTGGTTTGTAGGGTTTAATGCATAAGATGTTAACTGTGGGATGAATTTGTATGGAAGCGGGAAGGTAAAGTGTAACTGCATTAGATATGTAGTATGGATATGATGATATATGGGCCAATCCATTTTTGCGTTAGTTTTCATGCTGGAAAGGGGAGGTGGAGGTTATCTGTGGAAAGCCAGACTTGATCACCAGAAGCATAGTTAGGTGCAAGGGAACAACATGATTATAATGCCTTAACCATATGTTCACAAGTTGCATGAAGTATTTTCTCTATTTCCTTATGGGCACAACCCATAGTTTTCCCAAATTGTCCCCCTTTTGCACAGACAGGACCTTCCAGATCCATGCATGGAGCATAGTTGTGAGTTGACTGCAAAAGAGGAGGTTCTGATGGCAGAGGTGAGGTTGGTATTATGGAAGAACTGTGCCATTTTGAGCCAATCTGTCTATTGATCTTGTTTTTTGGAAACATAAGCACAGAGGTATTGTTCTATTTTGCGATTAAGACATTCCATTTGACCATCCATTTGAGGGTGATAGGCAGTAGATAGCTTTTGGGTAATACCAAGTAAGGTGCAAAGGTCCTTTGTAAATACAGAGATGAATTGTGGTCCTTGATCTGATACTATAGTACTGGGAAGTCCATGGATGCACCAAACATGATCTCTAAATAATATGGCTAGG
>JBBPQR010000136.1:0-17298 GCA_038092615.1 Boletus sphaerocystis | reverse complement strand
CCTCAAACTTTGCTTTGAGGAAAACAAGAAGTTAAAAGACATGCTACCATAGATACTCTGGATTTTTGAATAGGAAAGATGCCATGACATCCTCTTCCCCTGTTGTACTAGTAGAACTACTGGATTAGAAAGCTATTCACATTTCTATTCATTTATAAGTTCATTCACAAACCATCATAATCACAGCTCTCATCAACTCTGGGGCTTCCAGTAACTTCATTGATTCTAGTATTGTGCCATCCCTTCATCTTGGGATCCACCCTCTAAAGTGACCTCTAACTGCCTACAATGTCAATGGCTCCACAAACCACCAAAGAGCCATCAAATGGGAGATATTTGTTATGCTAAATGCTTCTCTTAAGCATGGGTGGCAAGCATGATGTCACACTTCAGGAAGAATGCTTATAAAGAGGTATAACTGTATTCTGAAAAGCTCAAGAAGAATTGATTTTAAGGGGATGTTGGAATAGAGAGGATGAAGTACTCAGTAGGACTGAGGACATAAGAAAGACACAATATATTGTGCAGATCAAGAGTAAAGAATACAAGGTAGGCAATAAGGTATTTATGGTTTCTATATGGAAAAATAGAAGATCAAAAAATGATATGGAAGATGGGGAATACTTGCTATCATTAAAGAGGCAGCTGTGGAGAAGACATCATCCATGTGAAGAGCATAAATGAGGTAGAAGTGATAGGGATAAAAGGGATAGGAAAGGAAACTATAACAATACCTCCTTAGTACAATCAAACCTCCTGGTTTGAAGTTTTAATAGAAGAATGGTAAGTGGAGAAGATAGCAATAAATAGGGTAATGGAAATAATGAGTAAAAGAACACATAAGAATAAATGAAGAGAAAATAAATTTTTACATTAAAGAAGTCAGCCACAAAATGAGGAGTTATTATTCATTAGTCCAGCCTTGAAAGAATTAAAGGACCAGACTGAGTGCCCAATGATGAGTTGGAAAGGCAGAGAAGAGTCAAGTTAGTCTTTGACATGTTAAACAGTGCACAAAGGATGAATGCATTCATTATACCAATTAACCAGGATGGGATAGAAGGAGGGTTATAGGACTGGTACCAGAGATAGAGAAGGCATTATATGAGAAGAGGGTGTAGGAGAGAAAGGAAGCCTTATAGGACCAGAGTCTGCAGTAGTATTGCATTGCAGATAGGAAGTGAAGGGGCATCACACATCATAGCAATGTCTGATGGGATGGCAGACATAGCAGGAATGTTTAAACTGAGAGTGATTGGTATGTACAGATCTCTAGGAATAGTTAGAGTACCTAGCCATTCAACAGTGGAGAGGTTCCAGCATGAGCTAGAGCTTGTTAATGGCAATAATGAGTGGCAATGATAAGGTTGTTGATTCTGGATTGTTGGAGGGTGAGTAAGAAGGCTTGTCTTTGTTCTTGATGGATTTCTCAAAGTATGGTGGAAATGAAATATGCATATCCAAGATGATTAGAGAGGGATTATATAAAAGGGATTTGGAAAATGAGATGAGCATTGGTGTGATATGCTTTGATAAGACTATTCATAGTAGATCCTGAGTCAATGAGGGGATCCATGATGAGGATAAGATAAGGTGGCAATAACCACCAAGTCTTCTTCATTGATCTTTGTTTCTAAAGAAATACAGTGGAAAAAAGAATAAGGAGTGATGGTGATGGTGTTTGAGGTGTGGTTTTGGGAAAGGATAGGCAAATTGGGATTGCCATAGTGGAGGTGTGATAGGATGAGGGGATTTTTTAGAAAGTGTAATGCCAAGAGCAGTCAAAATGGCAACAGAAATACTTGTGTTCAAGGCAGTTGAAGATGGGTAGTTTGTATTATTGTAGAAATTGTGCTTGAGAATGAGTGAGGCAGAGTAAAGTGAGGATGCAAGTGATGGTTGGTTAAGAGAGATAGCAGGATGCATATGATGAGAGGGGTTTGAGGAGGAACCTTACAAAAAGATCACAATGTCCTAAATGCTTGTCTTTCAGTGAAGAGAGTGAAGCTTTTTATAAATGGAGAGAATAGTGGAGGCATAGTGGAGATTTGTTTTGGGTTCCCAAGTGTTTTTGGCCGAGGAGTATTTTTTCCATATGGTTAGGTACCAATAGTTGCCAAAGTGTCCTTTGTGTATGAGAATAAAATCTACTTTGTATTTTTCTTTGTTATCTATGATGTTAGGAGAGGTCTAAAAAAGAAAGGTCCATGCACTTCAGTCTGTTTGAAGGGAGATAGAAGAGAAGAAGCATGGAAGACATTGTGAATTTTTCATTTGTTAGAAAGTTTTAATCAGTGAGTGAGGGGGGATAGAACTTGTGTGATTTCAAATGGTCCTAGTCTCTTGGGGGCAAGTTTTCTGGAGGGCTAAGGGATGCAAAGGTTTGTGGCTTCTGGCCACACTTTATTGCCTACTTTCCACAGAGAGAAGTAGGTGGTTCTTTTGATCATAGCAAGGTGAGTGGATTCATGAGTGGTGAGGGCTTCTTTTTGGGCTTTAGTGATGGTGTTGAGATAATTGGTTAGTAAAGGGAGGAAGGTTTTTCCTAAAGAGGGGAAGCTACATAGTTTATAGCCAAGGAGAAAAGAGAATGGGAAGGTTTTAGTGGAAGAATGGGGAGCTGAATTGTGGTGAAATTCAGCAGTGGTGATAAGGTTGGCCCAAGAATGGGGGTTATTGGCACAGAAGATTTAAAGGTAAGTTTTAACTTCTTAATTGGTCCATTCAGTTTGGCCATCAGTTTGTGGATGATAAGTGGTGAAGAGTTGGATGTTACAGTATAGTAGTCAGGCATGTTCATAGGCAAATGCAGAGGCAAACTAAGGACCTCTATTAGAGATAATGGAGTTGTATAGTCCAAATTGTTATTTAAATACATGATTGTAGAATAATTGGGTGACTCTAGCAGCATCAATAGTTTTAGTGTGAGGAATAAGAATTACCCTCTTAGTAAGCTCATGGTCAACCATGACCATAAGAGAATTGAAGCTAGATGAAAGGGGTAGATTGGTGACCAGGTTGACAGAGAGTTGTTTGAAAGGTAGAGAAGAAGAAGAGGGGATAGGTGAAAGGGGCAGAGTGATGGGATGAGTATTGACTTTGTTTTGTTGGCAAGTGGCACATTCAGCAATGAAGTTGCAAACAAAGGTTGCCAAGTTTGGTTAGTGAAAGGAGGAAGGTATATGGTTCATAGCCTAGGAGAAGGAAGAATAGAAAGGTTTTAGTGGATAAATGGGGAACCAAGTTGTGGTGGAATTCTGCAGTGATGATAAGATTGGCACAGAAATGGAGGTTATTGGCACAGAAGATTTGAAGGTAAGTTTTGACTTCTTGATTGGTCTGTTTGGTTTGGCCATCAGTTGGATGTCATAGTATAGTAGTTGGGCAATTTTATGAGCAAATATAGAGGAAAACTGAGGGCCTCTGTTACACTTGGCTCTGATGAGGACAAGCATGGACCTAAAGGGTAAAAGTGACTGTTTTTCAAGAGAGATGATTTAAGGGGATTTCTTAGATGATAGTGTTGGGAGTTTCCCAACCAAAATGTGACAATAACCATCAAGATAGAATTACAAGGGAGTGCTCACTCAAAAGTAGAGTGATGACTTACTGTATAGAAGTCCAGAGAAACAAGGAAAGGGAAAATGATGTATTGAGCTAGGAACTCAGGTGGGAGTTCAGATAAGACTAGGAAATACATCAGCATATCTACATGTTTATATACAAGGCCAGAGTAAAGATATTTGGACCATACTGGACAATTTTGCATCAAGGCCCTTGTTGAACAGGACTTCTGGTGTCTGGGCTTGGCAACTTTTGTTCACAACCCCATTGCCAGTTGTGCTACTTGTCAGCAAAACAAAGTCAATACTCACCCTATCATGAAAGATGGTCACTTTCACTCTTCAGGTCTATGCTTATCCTCATCAGAGCCAAGTGTAACAGAGGCTCTCAGTTTGCCTCTACATTTGCTTATAAAATTGCCCGACTACTATACTATAACATCCAACTCTCCACCACCTATTATCCACAAACTGTTATGTTTCTTTCTTTCCTTGTACTCCTTTGTGTTCAGATGAGGACCAACCTTACTGACACTTGTACTCATCCTATGCTAACCTTCATCTTTGGACTCATACTTGGCTACTAGACCTTGTCAAGTACTTCCCTCACTCATCTTAGTGATTTGTGCTTACTCTCTTGCTGATGCCATTGCATCATTCTTTTCTTTCCTATCTTCAACTCCACTGACTAATCATTCTCCCCATCTACATTCTCTTCTATCCGATTAATCATCCCTTCTTAGCCTAGATATATAAACCCTTAGACACATGAATGTATTTCCTCATGCTAGTCTTATCTGAACTCCCACCTGAGTTCCTAGCCCAATACATTGTTTTCCCTTTCATTATCTTCCTGGACTTCTATAAGTGATCACTCTACTTCTGAGTGAGTGCTCCCTCGTAATATCATCTTGATGGTTATTATTGTTAATCTCTAAGCCTTACCTTCGTGGTAGTGGCCCATCACCTTCAATTGTAATAACTTCAACCTCCTTATCAAAGGAATACCTCTTTTAACTCATCTCCTTGAAAGACCATTGTCTTCATTCATCAGGTCTTCACTTACCCCATTAGAGTCAAGCATAACAAAAGACTAGCATAACTCTTGTGGCCTGCCATCATTGCAGTCAGCCAAAATTTCCCAACCACCTCTGAACCTCCAACCCTGCCTCTGGTGGAGACAACCCGACCCCTCACCACAGAACTCTGAACATGAGCATACCTTTCCTGGTGAAGAGGAATCCTTTGATGAAACTCTCCTATGCAAAAAGAACAAAAAGAAACCCTTCATCTCAGCCACCAACTATTGGATACTCTAGTTATTCCTTGAGTGCCAACATCTTCTAGCCTCACACCTGTCCAATGAACTCCTCTTTTTACCCTACCACCATCACCCCCACCCTGAATCATGTTGTCCACCAAACCAGTTGAACTTTGCATCGGAGCTTTGAAACTCTATAATAGGTCTGCAGAATGAGCCATCCCCTGCTTCAGTCCATCATGTTCTACCTTAAAGTAAACAAAGATGTTTACACCATCAATAAGAAAAAGATTACCTTTGCACTCTTCTATATGACCAAAGGGTCAGCAGCTTCCTGAGTGTCCACATTCCAAAATTCTGCCATTATGGAAACCATTATCTCCATGGGAACAATCTTTGCTTTCACTATAAAGTTTGAATCTGCCTTTAAACACCATAACATCACCAATAACACCATAGCCTGACTATCCACCAAACAGATGAATTGGGAAAAGCACAAAGATGGCACTTTCTCCTACAACCCCTCTCTCACCTGTTTCACCACTGACTTCCAGAACACTGTCTCCCAAGCCAGAATCACTGACGACAATGTTCTTATCGCTTGCTACTCAGCTGCCATTCTTCCTAAACTCATGCATCACATCATGGCTATGGATATTGTCCCCACCACTATCAGTAAATGGTATAAGAAAGCTGTTCACTTCCCAACTTAAAAAGACTGCACCAATGAAATCACTAAACACAACTTCAAACCTTCCTATTTCTATCTTTTGTTCTCCACACCTGCTTTCACAAAGGCCAAAGACCCCAATGCCATGGATGTCAACATAATTCACATCACTAAACTTATCCCTGATGAACAGAAATGCTACATCAAGAAGAAACTCTGTTTCCGCTCCCAAAAACCAAGACATTCCAGCTTCAACTGTCCTCACTTCTCCAATACTCCAAAGAAAGTTCAAGCTATTAAGAAAGACAATGAAGAACTCCCCAAACTCATGGACATTGATGACTACAATGAAGAAGGAAATATCTGCCACATCTCCTTTATACCTATGGATTTTTAAAATGGAGGCCACAATCAATGCAAGATCCTTCCCATACCTGTGCCTCTGTAACTGTACAAACTGCTTCCAAATCTATGGAAATTCCTATCCAGTTCATTGTACCCTTGCACACCATAAAAACCATAAAAACCCACACCTTAATCAATAGCAGTGCTGAACTTTCTTGCATTGACTGGTAGTTTGTCTGCAAACATAATCTTCCTACTGCCAAACTTGAGAAACAATTCCAGGCTCATAATGCTGACCATTCCCACAACAAGAATGGAATTATCTCCTGCACGTGCACCCTCTTTGTCAACATAGAAGGTTTTGCCCAATAAGTAACATTCTATGTTATGGTCTTAGGAAAGGTCAACACCATCCTTGGACTCCCCTGGCTTCAGAAAGCCAACCCAACCATTAACTGGATAACTTGAATGCTCATACTAGACCAGTCCATTGATGAGTCCAAACTCCTCTACTCCTCCTTCATCACCAACACTGATAGACACAATAACTCCTACTGCACAACTCCTCCCTGATCATCCAAACATGATGACTTCCACCTCTACAACCACCTCTTGTTATAGTTCAGGGCCTATGTGCTGCATTTTCATTTTTCTTTCACTCATCATACTTAACATATTTTCACTTTTGCAGTCATGTGACCAAGTTTCTATCATGTGACATTCTGCTTTTCCTTGTCACATGATCTCTGCACATGACCATAGGACTCACATGACCTCAAGTCCAGACCCAGTTCAGACTCTTGCCTTATCTATGAGGTCATACCACACAGACACCTTGTCTTCCACATGTTTCCCTTATCTTGCTTCTTTCCTTCTCTCATATTCTATATCCCACACTAGCCCTCAACCTTTTCGAACTCAGATGACCTACCCTAAAGCTCCCTAATTTCCTATATATACTGTACCTACTTGTTGTCTGCTTCTCAGTCTTATTCACTTGTCTTACTTTCCCTTGGGGGCCTAAGCCTTTTCAAATACTACTTCTTTAACTCTGCATTTGCCATCTTCATCCCCATTATTGGATGCTCCACTTGTACATGACTTTTGTTCCTATTGCCAATCTTGTCCTTGTCATACACATCTTTGCTGATCTTGAGCAATGTTGTCTGCTCGTCTTAACAACACTCCTACAACCTATATATTAGGTTGCACTTGCTTAGGTCTTCATTCAGTTTCACCTCTTGGTAGAATCAGAAAACATATACCTTCGTCGTGCCTATGCCAATTATTCTATCAATCAAGTCACTAAATGTGGATTCAGATACATCCTTACATTCTCTCCCACTGTGGCAAAAGTTACAAACTCCACCAACCTTGCCATCGCTTCTAAGAAACCCAAAGTAACCTACTCTCTGGAGTACTCTGAATTTGCCCTAATCTTCTCCAAGAAAGCCACAGACCAGGTACATTCTTTTCAACCCTATGAATCATGAAATTAACCTCAAAGACTCCTTTGTCCTCAAAATCAGAAAGGTTTACCCTCTTTCTCCTAATGAAAGGAAGGCCACTGAAGCCTTCCTTGACAAAAACCTTGCCTCTGGGAAGATCCAACCTTTCAACTCCCTACAAGCCTTACCCTTCTTTTTCATCAAAAAGAAGGATGGAGGTCTTTGCCCTTTCTAAGATTACCATTACCTTAATGAACAAACTATCTGTGATGCCTACCCACTCCCACTCATTCCCAACCTCCTCAACAAACTCCAAAGAGCCAAACTTTTCATCAAGTTTGATGTTTAATGGGACTATAATAATGTTTGCATCAAAGATAGCCACCAATAGAAAGCCACCTTTGTTACTCACAAAGGACTCTTTGAACCTACAGTCATGTTCTTCAGTCTCTGTAACTCTCCTGCTGCTACCTTGCAACAATTCATAAATGATTTTTTTCATAATATGATCACCAAAGGATGGCTCGTCATCTACATGGACAACCTCTTTATCTTCTTACCTAACGAAGCAACCCATACTGAATGCACCCATCAAGTCCTTCAACAGATGTTAGAATTGGACCTTCATCTGAAACTCAAAAAATGTATCTTTGTGACTATCAAAGTAGACTACCTCAGCATGATCATCAAACCTGGACAACTCACCATGAATCCAGTCAAACTCAAAGGGATCTCCCTCTGACCCACCTCATCTAAAGTTAAGAATGTTCACTCCTTCCTAGGATTTGCCAATTTCTATCACTGGTTTATCCCCAACTACTCCAACATCACTTCCCCCCCTCATTGATCTAACCAAGAAGAATCTTGCTTGGTCTTGGACACCCACCTGTCAAGCTGTCTTTGATCAGCTGAAGACACTCTTTCAATCCAAACATATCTTCATATCCTAGACCATTCTGCCCCATTCACCATTGCCACTGATGCATCTAAATTCACATCCAATGTTATCCTCCTCTAATCTGATGCTAATGGTGATTGGCACCTGTGTTCTTATCTCTCCTAGTCCTTCTCTGTAGCTGAATGCAATTACAACATCTATGATCGCAAACTTCTCACTGTTATCTGTGCTCTGAAATCTTCATGACAATATCTCCATGGCTCCTCTTTCTCTATACAGGTCTTCACTAACCACAAGAATCTAACCTACTTCCATCAGCCTCAAGCCTTGAACCATTGCCAGGCACACTAGCTTCTTGACCTTGCCAATTTTGACCTTCAGATGATTTATGTTCCTAGCAAACTTCTCATGGGTTCTGATGCTCTCTTTCAACATTCCAATCTACTTCCCTCTGATAACATCAATAACTCTGATGTGTTTACATTCTCTAATGAATCCTTGCATCATGCTATCCTTGAGTGGTGTCATGACCACAAAATGGCTGGTTACCCAGGCTATCTTAAAACCTGTCAACTTGTTGCCATCAAATTTTGATGGCCAGGCCTTGCCTCCTATATATGCTCCTATGTTGATGGCTGTGCTGTTTGCCAACAGAATAAGGTCAATACTCATCCCATAGTGCCTCCACTCACCCCCATTCGCTCATCTGCCTCCCATCCCCCCTAACAAATCTCTTGTGACCTAATTGTTAGTCTTTCTATCTCTTCTAATTTTGATGCACTTTTGGTCATGGTCGACCATGGGCTTACTAAGGGGGTAATTCTCTGCCCCACTAAGTCTGTCATTACTATAGAAGGGATAGCCTCCCTATTTTTTCACAAAGTCTACCTCTGCTTTGGTCTCTATGACAAAATCATCTCTGATCACAGATCCCAATTTGCCTTTGCATTCATCAAAGCTCTAGGAAAACTCCTGAACTACGAGCTCTCTCTTCCTTTCCACTGCCTACCACCCTCAATCTGATGGTGCAACTGAACATATCAATCAAGAAGTTGAAACCTATCTCTAAATCTTCTATGGTGACCAACCAACCATGTGGGCTGACTCCATTTCCCATGCCAAGTTCACCCACAATCACCAAGTTCACTCCATCACCAACCAATCACTGTTCTACCTCATGATGAGATATGAACCTTATGTTCTACCATCAGTAATTCCTGCCATGACTATCCCAATGGTGGAAACCTGCATTAAATCCCTTATAGCCACTAGAGATAAGGCTCTAGCCTCTTATGAACTTGCTCATTAGATTATATCCTCTCACATTTGCCAATATTTTACCCCTTTTACTAAGGGACAGAAAGTCTGGCTTGAAGCCAAAAACCTCAAATATGCTGTCACCAACTTCAAATGTGGCCTGAAACATGAAGGACCATTCACTATCACCAAGGTCCTATCTTTGACAACTTACCAGCTTAAACTCCCTGCCATGTGGAAAATCCATAACATGTTCCATGCTTCTTTCTTATTTCCCTATCATGAAAACCCTGTACATGATCTAAACTTCCTGCAACCACCATCTGATCTTATTGAAGGGGAAGAATATAAAATTGAAAAGATCTTACATTATTGCAGCTCTTCATCTTCCTGTTCCTTCCTGATCTGATGAAAGGCATATACTGCAGAGGAAGATTCCTGGGTTCCTGAGCAGGATCTCAAACATGCAAAGTCCACCCTACTGGACTATAAGAAATAACATTCTTTCATCTTTTGTCTTCCTCACTTCTCTCACTAAAACAATGCCCTCCATCACCTTTTCTCATCCTATTTCTTCTTCTATCTCTTCTATTTCTTCTCTTATTACTTCTTTTACTTGTCCTCTTATTAAACATTTATCTTCTCCTCCATTATCTTCCTCCTATAACACCTCCTCACCCACCAACACCTCCACTGGATGGGACTCCACTCTATGGGTTCCTCCTACCCCACTGCTTATTACCACTACTGCCACTACCATTGTCTTTCCAGATGTTCCCATGTTTGCTCTTCACCAATGAACCAACAACCTGTCTGAGTATAAAACTTCCCACACTCAGGAATTTCTCTGCCAACCCCATCTTGCCATCAAATCCTCTCTGTGCATGCATCCCACTGTCAATCTATACCTGGCCATCACTCGTATCCTCACCTTACTCCACCTTACTCGTCCTTAAGCCCAGTTTTTGAAATGATACAATCTATCTATCTCCCATTGCCTTGAGCATAAGTGTTTCTATTGTCATTTCAACTATCCCTGGTACTATGCTTTCTAGAAGACCTTCCCATCTTATTTTCCTCTGAATCTCTGAATCCTTTCAGACCATTTCATTCCTCTTCTAATGTCAAAGATATCTTCAATAACACAGCATACAACAACATCACTGGTTCATCTGGTCCCTCCTCCTATGGATTCTGATTCTTCCAGGACCACTTCATCCCACTTTCATCTTCACAGAGGTATGGACCTATTCCCTTCTCCAGTGTTTTGGGCATAATAGGAGGGTAATGTTATGTTTCTTTCTTTCCTTGTACTTCTTTGTCTTTAGATGAGGACCAACCTCACTGACACTTGTACTCATCCTATGCTAACCTTCATCTTTGGACTCATACTTGGCTACTAGACCTTGTCAAGTACTTCCCTCACTTATCTTAGTCATTTGTGCTTACTCTCTTACTGATGCCATTGCATCATTCTTTTCTTTCCTATCTTCAACTCCATTAACTAATTGTTCTCCCCATCTCTATTCCCTTCCATCCAATTGATTAGTCATCCTTTCTTTATCTAGATATATAAACCCTTAGACATATAAATGTATTTCCCCACACTAGTCTTACCTGAACTCCCATCTGAGTTCCTAGCCCAAAACTAACCTGACTCATATTAATTGGCTATGATCCTTTGTTGTTTCTATAATAGAATGTTTGTGAAGTGTTTCTAGATCTTCTGTACATTGTTTTCCCTCTTATTATCTCCCTGGACTTCTATAAGTCATCACTCTACTTCTGAGTGAGTGCTCCCTTATAACATTGTCTCAACAGTTATTATTGTCAATCTCCAAGTCTTACCTTCATGGTAGTGGCCCGTCATCTTCAATTGGAATAACTCCAATCTCCTTATTAAAGGAATACCTCCTTTAACTCATCTCCTTGGAAGACCATTGTCTTCATCCATCAGATCTTCATCTCCTCTGTTAGGGTCAAGCATAACAAAAATGGGATTACCTGTTAAGAGGAGATATCTACTTTCTTTAATTAAGAAGCAGGGTCTGGTGTTGAAACCAGACTGGGGATATTAGTTTCATCACCTTAATGTTCAGTGACACTTACACCACACCATAAATAGACTATGCTAAATCTGAAGTGATGATAGGGACAGAGGTGGGTGAAACACAAAGTGCTCCCGATTAATGTCCTATACTTCCTGATCATCCATTATCACTCAGTCATTCTACTTGGTGTAATCTACAACTCTCATGCCTAGAAAGGCATCTTTTATTCAGGGGTACTTTATGTCCTCTGGATGGCATGGAACCACATACTCTCCTTTTTGAAGGTCCATTATGTCTGCCCTCAGGAGCTCTATCATTTTCTGGACTCCTAGAAGGTGCACTGGCTTCAGCTGAAGAACTGGAAGTGATCCTTTTTGTTATAGTTCAGGATCTATATCCTATATTTTCACTTTTTCTTTACTCGTCATACTTAACATATTTTCACTTTCGCAGTCACATCACTTACCCCTTTCCAATCATATGACATTCTGCTCTTCCTTGTCACATGATCATGATCTCTACATGTGACCTTGAGTCCAGATCCAGTCCAGACTCTCACCTTATCTATGAGGTCATAGCACACAGACACCTTGCTTCCTACACATGTTCCTTATCTTACTTCTTTCCTTCTATCTCTCACACTGGCCCTCAATCGATTAGGACTCAGGTGACCTACCCTAAAGCTCCTTACTTACATATATAAACCATACCTCTACGACATCTGCTCTTTAGTCCTATTCATTTGTATTCTCTCCCTTAGGGGCCTTTTACTTTGAATACCACTCTTGTCTTCTACCCAAGCAATTGCTGCTTCATCCTCATAATTGGATGCTCAGTGTCTATGTCGTTCATATCCCACTGGAATACTTTATCGTCATTATCCACGTCCTCATTGACACTCACCAATGTTGTGTTGTGTCGATCAGTCACTCATTCAGCCTATCGTATAAAGGTTGAACTCATTCATAAAGGTTCTCATCCAGTTTCACTTGAATACGACTCTTGTGAAGCCCAACCCCGCTACATTGCCCTTCTAAAAGTATTTCATGTGCACTCACTTCCTATCTCATTATGAATGATGACAGGAAGTAGTAGCCCTTGATTACTTTTGTCTAAACTGTCAACCCACACCACTGCCCATCAATTATGAAATCCTTTATGGTTTCCACATTCCCAACAACTTCAATCTCAATGACCAACCATCACTGACCCTCAAACCTGAGCAAGTTCAGGCGCCAGAACCTGCTCGTCTGTGCACCCCTACTCCCATCCCCGTCTCCGCAGTTGAGCCTGCTCCTGCCTGTTGTTAATGCAAGCCTCATGTTAAGAAGGCCCACCACCCAAGATTTATTCGCCCAGTGGAAGCAGGTCTCCGCAAAGTCTTCATTCTTTGTCCCTGCTTGCTTCTGCATTGCCCATCTCACTATTGCCAGTAAATTCCTTGCCCTGCTCATCTTCACCTTCCCTCCCTCCATCATCAACAAGAATGTCAGGAGTCACACCAACAGTGCCTACCTGGTAAGATATACTCAATGCAATGCAGTAGATGCAACAACTGCTGCAAACTTTGCTCTCCCTCTAGCAATCTGCTGCCGCCCCTTCCTCTTCTTCTTTCCCCACCAAATTAATCGCCGAACCAGGCTATTGGGATAGCAATTGTGCCACCTACTGTGCCTGGTGGACGAAAATAGAAACCTAGGTCCAATGTCACAACACATTGGACAACCAACAAAAATCCACCACAGTCTTGCTCTGCATGACTGGCCAGGCTAAAACTTTTGTGCAAATTACGATGGAAAAGTATCAGACCATGACCAACAATGCTAGTGGCTGGCCCGCATGGGCAGATCTCAAAAAGGAGGTCAAGGAATTCTTCAGGATCAACATCCTGAAGGAGGAGGCCTATAAAAAATTCATGGAACCGTGACAAGGATCAATGCCTATAGAGGTATTCACACAGCAGTTCAAACTATACAGGATCAATGCGGGTATAGCCGTGGTTGCCACAAATGCCCTTTGGGCATACAAGGAGAAGTTGGATTATAACATCTATTTCCAGCTGTCAATTCACAAACCGGCAATCATGGATGATCTTTTCACCTGGCAGACAGAGGCAGTGGAGCTCAGGAAGAAATTCACCAACATGCGACTCGAACAAAACTCTTGTCCTCTTTGACAAGAAACAGAGCCACAATATACAGAGATTGGGATCCAACCCAGTTGAAGGGCACCAATGGACACATGCGCCATCCAACCCTCAACCAAAACACAGAAATGTTACAATTGCGACAAAACTGGTCACTTGTCGTGAAATTGCAAAGAGCCCCACCGATCCCGTGGCTGCCCCATATTTGACCTAACCATGGGAAAAACCTATTACATCCCACCTCACTCCAACCTCTGTGAGATCGAACTCACGCCCACTACCAGTATCATTCCCACTCCCACCTCATTCTCTTTCATGCTTTTGCCAGTGCCCTCATCTGCCCTGCTGTGGCAGATAGAGGAAGCGAGAGCTTTCTATTTTGACATGTTTATGGCACAAGCCTGGCAGCTAGCTGCCGACAAACTTAAGGAAAAAGGCTGAGCCAAATGAACCTGGGAGGTGTTCATTTAGCCAAGGACAATAAACTTTCTTCTTCTTCCTCTTCTTCTTTTCATAATTGATATTCTGTCTTAGGGGAGATGGACAGTGAGGTGGTTGATGTAGACTCATCAAACTGTGTTTCATCTAGTTTTCTTACACTTTCTAAAGGAGCGCCTCATTTGAGCACGGTGCCAGAAGTAAAACAAAGTGTGCTTAATTCTTCTGGTGAAAATAAAAAAATTTCTATCAAATCTTTTTCTTCTTTAAAATCCTCCCCAGCTAACCTTAACCTCAGAATCATTCCCAACGGCGACAAGTTCGAAATCACCACCAATATTTATTACAAAAACAACACCAAATGGCAAAAAACATCGGAAAAAGCATTGCTCGACTCTGGCACTTGCCAGACATTCATCAACAAAAAATGGGTACAGTCACTAGGTATCCCAACCAAAAAACTATCTTTCCCTCATTCTATTTCTAACGCTGATGGCTCAACATCATCACATAGAAACATTACTGATTATGTTTCATTAGTTCTATCTTATCAAGGACACTCAGAGGGTGTTGATGCTCTGATAATGAATCTGGGCACTCACAAGATTTATTTAGGATACGACTGGTTTAAATGCCACAACCCCCTCATCGACTAGGTTGAAAAAACTATTAACTTCTGTCACTGCACCCATAACTGTGTTACGATCAACATAGCAAACCTCATCCACAGAATTTGGAATTCTTCCATATGTTCTATCGAGGAAGGCCTTGCTGAAAAGGTACCTTCCCAGTATCATAAATTCCTTGACATTTTCAGCAAAGAAGAATCAAAACGGATGCTGGTCCACAAACCCTGGGACCACACTATTGATTTAAAACCTAACTCTGTACCCAAGAAGGGTTGGGTAATACCTCTCTCTGATGCTGAACTTGACAAAGTTTGTAACTTTATAGCTTCTGAGCAAGAGAAGGGCTATATCCGCCCTTCCAAGTCTCCACAAATAGCACTTGTATTTTTCATCCCCAAAAAAACAGGTGAAAAGTGCCTCATCATGGACTATAGATATTTAAATGAGGGTACAGTAAAGAATTCTTACCCTCTCCCTCTTATTTCTTCTCTCATCAATCGCCTAAAGGGTGCAGATAAATTCACCTGCCTGGATCTGTGATGGGGCTATAACAATGTCTGCATCAAAGAAGGTGATGAATGGAAAGCAGTGTTTGTAATGCCACTCAGAGCATACGAGCCCGTCGTCATGTACTTTGGAATGACTAACTCTCCTCCAACTTTCCAACAGATGATGAATGTAATTTTTAATGACATGTACACCATCATCATCATCTATCTCAACAATATGTGCATTTTCACAAAAAACAAATCCAACGAGGAACATTTGGAGGTTATCAAGAAAGTTCTCTACAGGCTTCATGAGAACAACCTTTATGCAAAACCTGAAAAATGTGTATTTAATGCTGACAAAGTTGACTTTTTAGGCATGACAGTATCAGCCAATGGTGTCGGTATGCAACCAAAAAAGGTTGACACCATCCTTGATTGGCCAGCACCTACTAAGCTAAAACAACTACAATCATTCCTCGGACTATGTAATTATTATCATTGTTTTATTAACAGTTTTGGACAGATTACCCATCCTCTCAATGACCTTACAAAGAAGAATATACCTTACATCTGGGGAAAGGCACAACAAGAAGTGTTTGACATGCTCAAAAAACAATTCACCACTGTGCCACTTTTGGCTTTTCCTGATTCCTCCAAAAACATATGCATTGAAACAGATGCCAACAACATTGCCTCAGGTGCAGTATTGTCAGTTCTAGGGGAGGATAAGTTATGGCACCCTTATGCCTTTCTTGCTCATTCTTTTTCTTCTACTGAATGCAACTATCCTGTCTATGACAAGGAGTTGCTTGCTATTATATGCGCTCTTGAGGAGTGGCATCATTACCTCATTGGAAAGGCTAATTTTGAGATTTGGATAGATTACAAAAATCTCGAATACTGGAAAAAGCCTCAAACGCTTTCCGGATGCCAGGCGTGTTGTTACGAACTTCTACAAGAGTTCAACTACACACTAGTTTACAAACCCAGCAATACGAACAGACGTGCTGATGCCTTGTCACGTCGCCCAGATCATGGCAATGCAGTCAATAAATTAAATGAGAACATCACTGTCTTCACTTCTGATGTTCTCCGCTCCTCTTCTCTATTTATTCCTGTACAGCTAACCTCCCCCAATGCTCACTTACCCTCGAAGGGCTCCTCTTCTGCTGCAGGCTTTGACCTGTATTCCATCACGGATCTTGACATCCCCGCCCATGATCAAAAACTTATCCCCACCCATGTCAAGATCCAGCTCCTAATTGGAACCTACGGGAGAATTGCACCACATTCAGGCCTTGCCTTCAAATACAAAATCGACGTCATGGCCAGAGTCATTGATGCCAATTATAGGGGAGAAATTAGTGTAATTCTCTTCAACCATTCTAACTCCCCTTTCCACATTTCTAAATTTGATCGCATCACACAACTAATTATCGAAAAAATAGAAAACTCTGTACTATCAGTGAAACTGGATGAAGACCTAGAACAAGACAACCTAGGATAATAGGATGTTGTGTGACTAAATGAAGATGATGGAAAAGATTCGTTGGAGAAGGAATACTGTGACGGCGAGATGTTGGTTAATAAGGTTGGTGTTACGATCCCTCTATTTTTCCCCTATTTTTCCATATTTTTCCCTATTTTTCCTGACTCGCTATGGCCACTTTCCTTGCTAGCCCCTATCTCTCAATCACGCCTGCCATAGCTTGTCTACAAGTCTACTAGGAGCCTGCCCTGAACTAGTCATGTGACTTGCACACAGACCAATGGATCTTATCTGAAGGCTGTACCAGATCATAGCCGCATATCACACAGCACGGCCCACAGCCTTACATAGCCCCCTTAATCTTCGCACACAGCCTTGCACTGCCGCATGTCACACAGCCCAGTGCACAGCCTATCATAGCCACGTACCGCATAGCCTCCTTTATCTCCACGCATAGCCTGGCTCACAGCCTCACACAGCCCGCATAGCAAACACAGCTTGTACAGCATTTGGCACTACCTTATAGCATAGCCTTGCGCCATGGGTCAAGGGTATATCCTTATATAGGTACTGTACAGTTCTAGACACCAAACATGTACACACACAGTAGGA